>DWAN01006085.1:0-10720 GCA_018230445.1 Heliconius hewitsoni | reverse complement strand
TTACAATCCCCCGTAGGTATGTCGCACATGCCCCTTAGGAAGTCGACCGGGCCTGAAGGTATGCAACTAAGCAGAGATCGCATTCGCAATTTCGTTGCAGCTTAATAAGAACGCATTGCTTAACGTATTCGAGTTCGAGTCCCGCTACGTTCAATTTTTTTTAATATTTTTATAAAATATAAATTTTATAAAAATGTTTTAATAATCTACAGAATATCACTTTAAATTTCCTTCAAATAAAATTCGTTAAACCTATTAAGAGAATCATACATTCTGTTCAATCCCAATAAAAGGGGCAAAAAAAAGAAATAGAAGACATTCATAAATTTTTATCACAACCAAAGTACAATATAGCCTGTGGGGAATCGCTATAAACCTCTATACGTTACAACTTCCATCGCAACCTTCCCTTTAATATACATGTTGAAAGGTATAAGCGAAACAATTTAGAAAACCCATTTCATAATATAAAAAAAAACACTTTTCCATAAGTTTCATTATAATATCATAATTTTGATAATATGTTATTAATTTTTCCCTGCGGCTTCGCCTGCGTGGTTCTAATATTATAGAAACGAAATTAATTAAGAGTTGTATATGTCACATGATATATTGTAAGTGATCGATAGTTCTGCACGTGCAAGCAAAGCATCTGTCAATAAATAACTAAACATTCAAAATGGCCGAACTTGTCAGTATAAGTGAGAGACAAATGTACCAACATTACGTCATAAATTCGAATATACGTAACCCGCGAAAACTCAAAATTCGCGGTACTTATTGAACTCATCTCGTATTAAATTACGATTATTACTATATTAAATTATTGCTATTTACATAAAAAAATATATGTTTAACATAATATAATTTGAATTTGCCTTATTTCTGAATAAACAATGTTAATTGATATTTAGTGAGTTTAATGTCCGACATTGTTGTTTCAGCCCTTTGGTTTATTTACGTTTCGCATCAAAACGATATAGCTGTAGCTCGTGTTATTGTTTTGTGTGTGCTAGTTTGTTTTAATTTCTTCTTCGACTGTAGAGACAAGATAAAGGCATTTTATAAATAAAATTATCGAGTGCTTGAAAGGTTACTTCGACTGTTGAGTTAAAACCTTTTGTAATAAATATTTTCTTTTTGAAAACCTTTTAATATTATTATTTCA
Source organism: Heliconius hewitsoni (assembly GCA_018230445.1). Classification (NCBI taxonomy): domain Eukaryota; kingdom Metazoa; phylum Arthropoda; class Insecta; order Lepidoptera; family Nymphalidae; genus Heliconius; species Heliconius hewitsoni. Next base: position 9,552 of record DWAN01006085.1, on the reverse strand, counting down.
TTATTTCCTTCTATATATTTTTTATAAGTAAGACAGCGCAGCGTCTCTATAAAAAAATAGAAATTTACTTAATTAACTTAGCGACGGTTACAATGTTTAAAAAAACGGTAAAACACGAGTCGGGCTCACCCACGGAGTGTTTCATAAAAATTAAAGATCTCGAGATTTTTCTGAAATTCAGGCTTAACTTAGCCTTTTCATCTGATACCTAACATGATTAAGCGGATTTAATACCAAATTTTGTCCTCTTAAGGCTATTATTTTTTAGTGTTTAACCACAAATGTAGAGTTTTCAGATATTTTTCTGAACTACTAACTAGGTTTACTGAAAGTATCTACCCTATATATCTGCCATAGAATTTGGCGCTCCGTTCTCTCTGACTACCCCGCTAGGGATAAAGCGTGAAACTAAGTTAAGTTAGTATTCGGTTAATAACAGCCACATCGATAGTCGATTTGAGCATTTCATTAGTAAAGTTCGTCAAAGATATTTTACTTATCTAACTGTGAAATAGATTAATTTTATACAACTCCAGCAATATTGACTCGAGATTTATAATTTGAAAACTTTATTACACGAATGGAACCGTTGTAAATATACCTAAACAAAAATTCGTTTTGATACAAAGTTGGTAAAAGCCAGAAACGCGAAGTCGATTTTTTAATAATGTTTTTTCTACTCAATTTTAATGTATAATTTTTTGCCCGTGCTATTTGTATATTTTTCTAAGTAAACTGTGTCATAGCAATATGGTGTTGTATATTTTCTAACATTTGGCTTTGCCTGATTAGATTTAAGAATCCTGTATATAAATTAGTATCCCATAGGCAGGGGGGGGGGAGTCTAGTGTTAAGACAAGTTTCATATTAGTGATAACCACATGTGTGGTTGTGTAATCACATGTGTAAATTTGGGATCACAAATGTGTTTTAAAGTGATTAAGCGCTTAAATAATAAAAGAAAAAAATATATATCTAAAACGAGGAAACAAACTCCAATTTGAATAATACTATATATTTCATATGAAATATATACTCTTAGTCGACCTTTAAACACTTTCTTTTAATTATGGAATTTCTATATTGAATTTCTAATAATGAATCTTTTGACGCACACGACCTTTGAAATTTAAGATCATTGATATTGGATGTGATTCTATAGGTAATATGCTTAAATTAACCCTTTATAGAATATTCAAAATGAGAAGTATCAATTACGTGGGCTATATTTTCAGGAGAATATGAAGGAAATAGTTATAATAGATTATATAAAATAATGTAGACTTTTTTCTTTTTTTATTGTGAAGCTAATCAATAATAGTTAAAATCATTATAGTGTTAAGACACTCTGTTCTTGTCAAGGCTCATTGTTTCTCATTTTTCACCGAGTTTTCGAGGCATCGTGTGTTGAGTGGTTAATTGCAGAAATAATCAAAATCTTTTTAAGAAAAAAAATTGAGGCACAAAGTGTGAATTTGATATTTTCATTTCTTCGCTCTGGTGTCGAGACAAAGCGCGGCGTTGAGTTCCACCAACACCTCACCTCCAGACTTCGGCAGAAAGTGGGGAATAGACTCTCTTAACACTTGTTCCCCTCTGCCTACCCGCTGTGTGGGGGATACAGTGTGAAGCTGATTTATTTAAATAATAATTGTTACTCGTATTGACATATTGAAGCAAAACAGTTTCGAAATACTAGTAAAAGTATCATCTTCTATGAAATGAATCTTAATTAATCCACCAAATTCATTTTCTTGTGACTGACAAATTCACATGAAAGAACCTGCCTATAATGTGATACTAAAAGTAATGTATGTATACCAATAATAAAGTGAAAATCTTTTTTTATTTTATATTTACAAGTTTTGATATCCATATATGGTGAATTAAAAATAAAAAATAAATATTTGAGATAAAATTTAAATAATTGCCACAGTAACCACAGTTAGATGTATTCGCAGAGAAATTTTCAGGTTTTATAATATTTCGTTTTATATATATTTTCCATAGTTCCTACATATTTTCCGATGACCATTCCGACGACCAGGGGACCTGTGTCCCCGTTCAAGCAGTCCGAAAGAATGGGTTTATTTGAACCCGATATTTACAGAACACAACAGGAAAAGAGAAACATAATAACAAAAGAGTTGTTAAACTCTTTATTTGTACACCCTAGAAAATACAGAAAATATATAACTGTACAAAAGGCAAGAAAAAAATATAAAATTTTTACAAATTTCTATTACAAAGATACTAACAACATAAATAAGTTGTAACAAGCGTATAAAAATTTCGATATAGCTCGATAAAACGCATAAAATAAAAAACGTATGGCTTAGTTGATCAGAGCGCTTGAACGATATCCAAAGGGGCGCGGGTTTAAATCCCGTTACGTTTAAATTTTTATACGTTTTCTTAATACGTATTTTTCTTTCTTAAGTGTGGAATAACACTTTAAAAATGTTCGAAAATATTTAAAAAATAGTATTCTCTCTTGTCAAACTATAATTCAAAAATAATTATCTTCGGGTAGCGGACATTTGTAAAAATCTTCCTACTACAGTTACTTGAATACTACAGAATACTGCCTACTACTTGAATATTTACAACGAATTTCAGCTAAATAACTCGAAATATGGAGAGAAATTCTCTTTACAGATAAACAGGCGGGCAACAAAGTGATCTTATAAGAGGAACCTGTTTTCTCCATTTGAAGTACAACACCCTAATAAAACTGTAGGGCAACATTTATATTGTTTTTTAAGTCGTAGAACTTACAGTAACTATTAATATATAAATAATTACCGAAATTGAGTGATTTCTGTTATTATGTATAAACATAAAATATAATACCGTTAAGTATTTCTATTAGCAGTTTTTGAAGGGTCGAACCCACAACCTGTCGCGTTTACAACTTTAAAAAATTTCTTTTCGAAATGACTATGTTTAAACAAATCCTGTTGTAATAGATGTAGGTAGGTAGACTCCATCTATACGAGTATACACGAGCGTTTAATTCGAAAGTAAATTGAATCGAAATCGATTAGTGAATTCAGCAAAGGCTTGCCGTTTGCACAAACCGTTAGCATGTTTCTGTAGTTTGGATGGATTAGGTTCGATATCATTTCTCTTGTTAATGGTAACTAGGTAATGTGTTTATCAGTATGTGTATGTATGTGTGTTCCTATGTGACGTTGTAGAGTTCAAACAGCTTGGCCAATTTTGATGATTCTTAGCCCACGTTCAGACGAACGCGCGACAACGCGCGGTTTAAGAATATTACAAATCAACGCTGTTGTGTACATGCCCGCGCCCATCACCATTTAAAAATCCTGCGATTTAAGATCTATAGTCTTGTATATGCCAGTTCAGTTGACCCGCGGGTATATAGTGGACGGACGGAAAATGCAGGACGAGATATCTATTGATTTGCTAATTAATGAAATTGTACCTAAACTAAACCACACAAAAATTCAAAGAATGCAATCGACATCTTAAAGTATCGTTTTTTTCAGTTTGCGATATAAAACTCACAAGCAAATAGTCCACATCCATTCTCACTGAACTGATCCGTTGACTCATCTGAACTGCTAACTCGCGGAGCGCGCGTCGCCGCGCGTTATTGTGAACTTAGCCTTAAATCAATCAATTTGAAGTCGCCATATTGTCAAAATAAAAAAATTGACGAACTACCTACATCAAGTGGCGTATCGTTGAATAGGTATTCGAAAATGATTGTTAGGTTCCTTTCATGATTATTTATTTTAAATGGCTGCTTAGAGTATATAATATAACGGTTTAAAGTTGTTTTTACATCCATTTATATTTATTATAAATATACGCGATTACACTTATATACCTGTGTTTCAATAGCGTGCTCTAATTTCTATAAAACGATGTAAGGGATACTGGAAATAAATAAATCGTAAATCGTAAAAAACGCAATTGGATAAAACTAAAAAGAAAAACAAAACCAGCTCAATAACCAATGAAATCTTCATTAGAAAAACAAAAACTTCTAAAATTGAAAAAAAAAATGGTTAAAAAGCAAGGCCTGACAGTTAATTCTAATGAACTATTGCGCTTGTTTCAGTTTGATAATGTCGGGCGTTTGGTTATTTTATAATATTTTTTATATATTTATATTTAGAACTTAAAAGTAACGCGCTTATTTGACTAATATAGTATTCTATAATTCTTCAACAGCTGTTAATGATAACAACATTAACCGGAAGGTTAGTAAAAGGGCGGCCTTTGCTTTAATATTGGCTGATAACCGGCAAAAGGCCGTGTAATATAGGTCAAGTGCTTTAAATGTTCTATACAATATAAGGTCTCCAAGAATATTTGTGGATTCCTAAATATTATATGCATTCCGCATTCCTTGCAGTAATAGCTAGGGACCTCCCCTTTCCTTTGGATGTATATGTATAGGTGTTATACGAAACTTTTGGATATTACAATTTTTGATTGTAACCGCGACTGGTTGTAGGTGCGATTCCCACTCGAAGAAATGAAATATTTATTTATAGGATCTAGCTCAATAAGCATGGCCCTTGCTACCGATGACATGAAGCAGCCACGTAGTGCTTGCACTTTCTCATAATTATGAAAACAATTTATTAATGATTGAATGTATCAATCTGTTGGCAACATAATAAAAATATTATATGTAGTTTGCGGGCGAAGCCACGAGTTGGCCGCCAGTATTTAATATGGCAGCTAGTATGTATTGCTGTCCATGTCCACACCCTAAGATTTCTAAACCTCTATTTCACACTGCTCGTTATATCACTTTGAGATGTTTTAATGAAAATTAAGTGCGACTGAAAGATGTTATTTTTCGCAGTATGGAAGGCAGAGAAAACCTAGTATTAAGACACTCCGTTCTCCACTTTCTGCCAAATTTTTGAGGCATTGCTTGTTGAGTACCGGAGCTTAACGCCACGCTTTGGCTACCAGAGCGGAAAATGTGAATATACATTTAAATAAATATTTCATTTCATCGAGTTTTCGTTTCATTTCATCAAACTAACAACCAGTCGCGAATATAGTCACATTTTGTGCCATTGCGCCACAACTGGTCCCGATAGATTAGAAATATTAACAAGACCACATTTTTTTTTAAATATTTTTTTGATCTATTAGTATATATTACATTTTCTTTGAGAAATATGTTATTTATTAATGATATGATCAAAGAAACTGAACAAATCCGAGCAGTTATAGCTAAGTACTTAAATTGTATGGAATTTGGCAGGCATAGGCAAGAAGGCGTAACTCTAGTACATATATCACTTCTTATTACTTGAGTTTGTATTACATAAAATATATCCTTAACTATTGCAGCATTAGGTAGGTTTAATTTTATATTTATATTATTTGATTTATATTTATTATATTATATTTTACAAAACGCAGTGTTGAGTTCTGCCACTCAACGCGCAATGCCTCCAGAATTTAGCGGGGGGTAGGGAACGGGGCGTGTTCGCTCTAGGTTCCCTCTGACAAACCTGCTGAATTAATATTATATAAAAAAATATTATTTGACCAAAATATCTCGTCGACGTTTCCAATTTCCTTCGACACTACATTTGCTCACCCACATCATATTTGTTTTTGGTCTGATATAAAAGATACAGCAAAATACACATACGCCGTAGTATTGAAAATTGTCTCGAGCTATCGTTGATAGCTTAAGATATGCTGACATGTAACGTAAAAATTGTGAATTCAAATCCTGTCTGAAAGTATCTTCTTCTTAATATAAAGAAGTTTTATATAAATCTTTAAACTTTTTTGAATTTTAATAGTATAATTTTTTTATTTAAGTATAGATAGATAATAAAGTTATTTTCCAGACATTCCGATATCTTTTTTCTGGCCAAATACATGGAAATGACAAGGTAAACGAGCGTACGGGTCGTCTGATGGATCGACTACGACCCCGTGTAAGAGTAAAGGAGTTACAGGTACAATGCCAATTTACGGCCTCGTTTGTCTTTTATCTATATTATGTGTATTTAGTAAATACTCATTATAAGGTTGTGTAATTATTAAAAAAAAATAATTAAATTAAATAAAAAAAAACTATTGGCATAAATGAAAAATAATTTCAGTAAATATTCATTCAAAGAAATAAATAATTCATCCATTTATCGTAACATCTTGCAACAGGACTTAGCAGTATTCGCTATAAAACGAACTCAGTAAAGAATATTTTATCGTAGCTTCCCGCGTTGTGGGTTTTTTTAATTACGTTATACTTTATGAGAACCACACGTTATGGTTGTGTGGGGAAAATGAGGTTGCTCTAATTGAAATTTATTCCTAGTTTTGTTTTTATTATGTTTGTATAAATTTCTTGAGGCCGGACGTGGAGCAAGAGCCCAAGCGCGTGGCTGTAAAAGCAACAGGTTGTGGCTTCGATTCCCACTGGTCCTCGCTGTTGTAGCGAGGCAAATCGCGGTGTTGGGTTCAGCCACTCAAAACGCAATGCCAGAGATCGTCAGAAAGTGAGGAAAGGAAGTGTGTTAATGCAACAGAGTGTCTTAAAACTAGGTTCCCAAGTTCTCTTTGCCTGCCCTGCTATGTGCTGGTAAATATCTTTTACCTTTTCCTCTATATGGATTTTTCCTGGTTTATGCTTTAGGCGACATATAGCAGAGTAGGCAGAGAGAACATAATGTTAAGACTTTAAGACAGTTCTTTCTGCCGAAATTCAAGAAATTGCGTGTTGAGTAGCTGGACCCAATGTCATCTTGAACTAGCGCGAGAAAAAGAAAATATTTTATTGTTGCGAGTGGGAAAAAAATCCACGACCGTCGCGTTTACATTCAAGCGTTTCACCACGCCGCCACGAAAGCCTCTTAAAAAATTATATAATAATGGTGTCGTCATACTTTCAGACTTGGTTTTTTTAATATACATGGAAATCATTATCCACAATACATTCACTCTCCGAAAGTTACATAAAAACTTCGAAACTACATCGAATTAAAGTTAAAATTTATTCGGGGGATAGATACCAAACAGTCCATACAAATATTTAACGGGAGTGATCAATTGAATTCTTCTTACAGAGGAAAAGTCGGTCGAAAATGTTTATATTATTTAAGTTACGGCACAGCTGTTTGCTTTCTATTAACTTTAGTGGTTTAGAAAATCTTCGAATTTTTAATAGTGTGTAGATTCTATGAAAAGGTTACTTGGATGAAAAATATTGGGACTGCCGGTAAAAAATTCTTTTTTTTTCTGATATATTCTATAGTAATAGGATGTAATTAATAATAGCTATGTATTTTTGAAGCCGTTGTCGCGGCAGTATGAAATGTGCGACTCGAAACGCAACGGTTGAGGATTAAATCCTCAACTGTCGCATACCTACTGGAGGAATGTATTAGTAGTGTTTCATCGTTCTAGTAGTAGAGGAGCCTACGATGTTAAATTAGGATTCACTAGAGCGTCATAGAGACCTATTAGATTACGAAGCTTAGATGATAAAAAGATAAGAACAATGTATATTGAGTGGCGGAACTCAATGCCGCGAATACCCGGCACCAGGGCAAAGAAATGGAAATATAAATTTAAATTAATATTTCATTTCCGCGAGTGTGGATTGAACCCACAACCAATCGTCCTTACAGCCACACTTTGCCTCCCTTCGATACGTCACTCTCAAATTGTCAGATTATTGGAATATACATGATTTAGCATGTAACTAACTTACTCAACCTTAATCTTCAGAATTTCAGATGTTAACTTTTTTTTTACTAGTCAGATCCATTATCCTAGACGGGTGAGACTAAATATTTTAACGCTAGATCATTCTGCCTATTTTGCTACGTGCGTGACAAAGCGTCAAACTAAAAAAATAATAATGCAGCAAAATGAAAAAATTGTGCATGCAATCAGAGTGTAAAAACTTTAGTTGTATGGTTTTGGCCACAATAGTTCAAAACATAACTCGGGAAAACCTAAATTATTCATTCATTTACTTTTATTCGTTTTATTTAGATTATTCGTTTTATTTAGATATTTTCAGTTTTTAATATATCTAACAAGGCGGAACCTGATATACTGCAGAATGGGTATAGATGTCAAAGAAACCACGTCATTATTTAAAAGCTTCTCGGTAAAGACTGATACGCCTTACTTATATTGTATTTGTGTATTTCAACTTTAAAATCAAATAAATCAGTTGTGTTAATGGTATCGTTAGTTTTTCCTTTATTTCTTGACTTTTTCTAGAGTGAGTGTCTCAAAACAAGTAGTAAAAAGGAGATTTTATCGGGATTTATGTAGGAAGCTCAATTACTTGGAACTATCACTTGATGTATAATTTATATAGTGATATATTCAGCCTGTACAAAATATTAGCTAAAATCGAATCTACTGACTTGCGAAGTAATAAATTCTTATAATTTACGAGGTGGCAACGGCAGCTGCTGCGATGATACTACATCGCTGGTTAAATATAAGTTGTATGGAAATTTACTCTTTAGTGGCTTTTGTTACTGACTTTGTCTAGAAGAAAATTACAAAAAAAAATTCAAGCTTACTATAATTTTGTGTTCTTTTAAATTTAATATATAAAGTCAAAATAATTTATTATTAAGTTAAAATAATTTGATCGTGATTATAAACTTAAAAAGAAAGATTTATCTCTGATAATTGAAAATGAATCGAATTAAATCAGTTTCACGCAGTATTTAGCATAGCACTCCACTCAGAGCCAAGAAATGCAAATAACTCATTCTTCTAAATAGAAATCGGCTCCACAAACTTAACGCTTGTACTTAGAGGCTGAAGCTTAAATTGTTTTTTTAGCTTCACGCTGTCTTAGCGGTAGGGTGAGGTAACTAAGTGTTAAGACACTCCATTTCCGACTTTCCGCCAGATTCTCGAGACATTACGTGTTGAATGGCTGAACTCAACGCAGCGCTTTGTCTTAATACCAGAGCGGGGAAATTAAATTATTAAATATTTAATTTCCACGACTGGGAAACGAATTCACACTCACGACGGCTTCAAACCAAACGACAAAACCAAAACGCCTATAACATGAAACCAACAAACCACCAAATCGGTATAACAAAGCCGTAATATCTAAAGAGGCATGGCATTAGTTTTTTATACGCCAATAAAGGGAACGATATCTATAATAAAGCAAGTCACACCATAAGATTGGGTCAAACAGTTTCGTTATTGGTTATATCCAATTTTAGGTGACGTAAAATCACCGTCATAATGAACACTTAAGAACCCTTCTGGTTTTGGAACGAATATTAACACTTAAGAACCCTTCTGGTTTTGGAACAAGTATTAAGTAACAAGGTCTATAATATTTTTTTCAGTGGAAAAAGAAAAGAAATATTAATATTTTGTACGTTTTTAAAGTACCTCACTTTCCTCACTTTGGGAAGAAAAATACTTTTTGAAAATGAATGGTATAAAAATTGGTATAAAATGGTATAAAAAACTCAAATATGTGAATTCGTTCAGCGGTTCTGGAGACATGAGGTAATAAAGAATATTACATACATACAAGAT
>DWAN01006084.1:0-10720 GCA_018230445.1 Heliconius hewitsoni | reverse complement strand
GCGGCGGTAATCACTTACCATCAGGTGAACCGAACGCTCGTTTGCCGTGTCTTTTTCATAAAAAAAAAACGCAACGGTTGCTTGATCCATCCAATATGTTAGTATAAGTATATGTATAATAAGTTATGGACACGCAGGGGCATAAGCGTTAAACTGTAAATACGAAGGCTGTGAGTCCCCACTCGAGGGAATAAAACATTTGATGTCATTAATCCGCTCTAGTAACGAGGCAAAGCACGGTATTGAGTTCTAACACTCCACACCCAATGTCTCGAGAATTCGGCGAAAAATGCGTCGCGACTGGCTTTAATATACTACAAAATTTCAATAATGGCCTCAAAATAATAAATAATATACACATACATATATAGCATATTAAGGTTGGTTTACATTATAACTTACAAATCGTTAAATTTAATACATTTCCACCGGAACCATAATCTTCTATATAAACCAGTACCTCCACAGTAATCATGAAAGAGAGTTGTAAATCCAAGCATCCGACATAACGTATAGCCATATATTCGCCATTAAGGAATCATTGGCAATTAAGCAGATTGGTAGCTGGCGGCATTAAACCACGTTTAAATAGTGAATCGGACAGTTTATGGGTTTGCCTTCGTGCCTTTACGTCCAGCATTTAAATTATATTACTATCACACATCTAGATGTAGAGGTCGTTGTGACGAAGTGGAACAGTGTCTGACTATAAGTGCGACGGTTGTAGATGCGTTTCTCGCTCAGGGGAAACTTGTTTAACATTTCTTAGCTTGGGTTACTCGAACGCTGGGTATATTATATCATCAAAAGATATCATTTTAATAAAATTTGTACAATCAGAAGTCTATTTACCAGGCAGTCTATTTACTGAAAAACCGACGAGTTGCGGGTTCGTCGTTCGTTCGTTCGATGAAATATTTACTTAAATTTACGTTTCCATTTCTTCGCTCTGATGTCGAGGCAAAGCGCGGCGTTGAGTTCTGCCACTCAACATGCAATGTCTTCAGAATTCGGCAAAAAGTGGGGAACGGAATGTCACTAGGTTCCCTCTATCTACCCTGCATTGTGCTGGATACAGGATAAAAAAAAATAAAAAAAGAAGTTTATTAAAGTAACTGAAACTCGACAATATTACATTGTCATTATTCGAAGCTGCTCTAACGAAAAGCCAAGAGCGCGTTCCCATTTTCCTTTCCACTATAACTATATATTTCATAAAACAAAAAAAACAACCAAAACAATTTACAAAAACAATATTGTAGTCCCAATAAGTTGTCCACAAAAACCCAGCACGAACATCCCAACACCACTCATGAATCATGATTCATACACATGCAATCACTGTGCACACGTCCCTGCACTCTGACAAATGTGCAGCGGTTAGAGCGATTCATCTTGCCGGGTTTAAAGTATCGTTACTTGTATATAGCGTACCTGGTACAGATTTATGAATGTATTGGATTTTTATTTTTCATTTTTACGTTGTATCTCGTGTGTAGCTAGATAGCAGAAGAAAGAACGTAGAGTCTCAACACTAAGTTTTTTTTTCTTTTCAATTCAATCATTCAATCTATGTATCAATTCAATCGTTCAAACTATGTATCTTCATTTATCTCAACTTCCTTTAATGAGAGACTGACAGACTATACAACTACCTAGTGATAAGACACTAATTTTCCGGAAATCGTGTGTTAATTTGGAACTCAACCCGAGAGGGTAGCCTGTCTTACCACAACGAGGAAATAGAAATAATTAATTCCCCCAAGTAGAAATCGAACCTACACAGTATAATCTTACATAATGAGCAAAAACTTCACTATAATTAACGAAAATTGCAAATAGTATTCAAAAAAAGATTTTTCTGTAACAAAACATAGACACGTCAACACCGGCATTAACAGTACCTAATATAGACAAGAGAGCAATTCTGTAGATTCGACGATTCGAGGCAATCCAATCCATTTGCGTCGAGAAGTAGAGTTTGCCGGGTTAATTGTTCCATTACCAACATACATTTTCATCCAAAATATCTCCTAAACTACCAATTTAAGTCTTATTTCTAATAAAAATAAGAGCTATGAAAGATTTTGGTAAGTTGTTAGATAATTTGGGAATAAAGTGTTAGCAAAATACGTGTATTATCCATTCTGTGATTGAATTGCTTGCGAAGGGTTTAGACAGTCGCATCTCTTTTGTTTTGTATGTAAACAAAGAAGACGTACATACAAATTGAATTGTGACGCCCATTATCATATAACACCTAGATTGGTTCTCACGGGCAAGATTTTATTGAAATTTTGAAATTATTGAGAGAATTATACTTAAACAAAGGGAAGTTTTCTTTAAAGTAGAAGAATATTTGATGCCACTCGAGGAAATGAAATATTGAATATTTTGACCTCCTCGCTCTGGTATCGAGGCAAAGCGCAGCGTTGAGCTCCGCTATTCAACACGCAATGCCTTTAGAAAATGTAGAACGAAAGTATCTCAATGATAACAGAGTGTCTTGACACTAGGTTTACCAGACTCCTTCTGCGTTACCGCTACACAGAATACAGCGATAACCTAAAATAAACAACAAATGATTTTGTCATCAATACGTAGCGTTTTGTCTTCACTTAATTAAATCTTCATTCTCCAATACTTTAAAAACAAAATACAAATATCATCAGCTAAAACAAACATAACAAATAGTTTATTTTCATTTCAACTCCTATTATTTCCTTCATCCTCGGGTTACCTTATTACCGACCAATAACACATAATAAGAGAAACACACGAAACGTGATATTTTTTTAAAGAAAAAAAGAAGAAAAATGGACAGGAAGACCTTTAAAACGAAACGGGGGAGCAATTTAATTTTGTGAGGACAGTTGAAATCCTGAGCACATCATGTAAAGCTTTGATGTAATACAAACCCTGTTTTACAATAAATTGATATCAATTTATATTTGAAATGTATATCTTATAGATGTATACTGGACATTTGAAAAGTGATTGTTAGTTTTATGGCTTTTATGGGGTTCATAGTTTGTGATTAAAGAGCGAATACTTAGAATGTTGTAGGTATATATTTTGCGTTTGTTTTACGATATTTGTGGTGTGTTTGATTGCGAACGCGACAGTTGTGGGTTCGATTTTTACTTGAGAGTATGAATTATTTTAAATTTGTCACTTTGGTATTAAGAGAAAGTCTGCGTTGAGTTCTACCAATGTTTTCAATTCTAGTTGAAGCAAGGATTGGACAAAGGAGTGTCTTAAGAAAACGTTACGTTTATCACAAGAGCGAAGAAATGAAAATATTCCTTTCCCGCAGTCGAAATGGGACCTAATACTTCAGCTTAATGCTGTATCCTGCACATACCTACGCAAAGTAGTCAGAGAAAATATAGGAACGTAATGTTAACTTAACACTCTATTAACACTCCGTTTCCATTAAGACGCTTCTATCACCCATTTTCCGCCGAATTCTTGAGGAGTGGCGGTACTCAACGCTATTCTTTATCTTGTTATCACAGCGAAGAAGTAAAAATATTAAATACTTCATTTCTCCGAGTGGAAATCCAACTCACTGTCTATTTCAAAGATAAACACATAAAAAGATAAACAAGTAACAAATTATTGTGTTTTATCTTATCTATCTTTTGGAAATATATTATAAACAGCAAAAAGCTGTAGAAATTCAAAAATAATTTGTCGGATCAAACGCAAATTCCCTTTGACCAGGTCACGCGTCGACGCCTCGCTTTGTAATAATTTTAATTTTAATTCCACCCCAAACGAGACTTTGTAATTAGAGCCATATTTCATGCTTTTTGATTAACTTCTTAATCTTTTATTAGTAGATATGAAACAAAAAAATATATTTTTTAAAAATATTAACCTTTTATATTTTTTACGCCTTATCTCGCATAGCAGGATAGACAGATATAACACAGAGTCAAGACACTCCTATCTTCATTCTCCTTTACAATTTTAACAATGTCTGATGAGCTATGAAACTCAATGCACAACATTTTACAATCGAAATAATTCAAAGCACCGATTGAAGATAGAAGCAACAATCGTTGCATTTAGTCAGCCGCCGTTCAACTGCGCCACAACGGATTAATTTATTAGGAATCTGTAGCCAAATGACTAAAAACGGAAACCTTTTAATTTCGTCATGTTAGTCTATCTGTCCGTCTGTATCTGTTACTATGTTAGTATGAATGACTATGTAATTTACCATGCATGCATTCTGCATGCATGCATGTACGATTATGCTATCAGAATGAAGAAATGAAAATATTTAATTTCTTTGTGTGGGAATCGAACTCGAAACTATCGCATTTACAGTCACTGCTTGTTTCACCACAACGGTCTCTTGATAATAAATGTTATCACATATATAAGAAACAAACTTCCAAGAATACTAAAATAGCTACCAGGATAGACAATAATATGTTACCAAAGCCACACTAAAACCGCTTCAGCCATATACCTACTGATATAATAGTGTTACGGCAAAATTAATTAAGCTTTTAATTATCCAACTGGCATATCTCATTTAATGCTCACTTAATAGTGTAACAAGGAACCACCTCATTAACATTAGCGTTTGTATCTGTCGTTATGTTGACGGTGTGTTTTAGAATACAATTCTGAAGGAAAAAGGGTCTAACTTATGTGGTAAATTTTATTAAATTAAAACTCGCTGATCCGATGCACTGTCTGGGATATATTAAAAAAAGCGGTTTTTGACTCTTTTATCCAGAGCAGAATTGGGAAAGGGGCCTTAGTGTTATGACTCTCCGTTTCTCACCTTCCACGCCATTTTTGAGATATGGCGCACTTCGGTTTGTTACCACAAAATTAAACCAATTAAATTAATTAATTCTCCAAACTAAGAATTTAACTCATAGCCGTCGCATTAAGTCGTCAGTCAATATACAGCACTACGACAGTACCACAATATTATAAATGTTTACATCAAAACCCACGGGTTATACGACTTTCATGGAGGCTTCTTAAATTTAAATATAAATACGTATGTACTCACTCGTATATTAAAATAATTAAATTTGTCAACACCGTATTAAAACGTGATGCCATTAAAAATAAATGCTTCACAGGATACGTGTTACTCTTTGATGAGACATGCACAAAGCATTTTTAATGTACAAATGTTATTTTTAGGCGACATCGTGAATTATTTTATGTATATTATACTAGTATATAAAACTCTACTATCCATAAGTGAAAAAAAGAAACAGATGAAATTGCGAGACGTAGAACTCGTGAAATTTATCCTATTAGGAGAGAAACCTCGAAAATCAAATGGAAACAGGAAAAAACGAGATCTTATATTTCATAGCTCACCCAAAGTAACATGCTGCCCCTAGTAAATGATATCTAAGTCTTTTGTTTTATATATTTATTTAAGCTATCTTAGGAACTTAACTTAGGAAGAGAAAAGATGTGGTTTAAGTGAAAATGAAAATTAACTATAGCACGATTAGCCTTATCGACCTCACTAGTCATTAAATTAAAGTGGAATCTTTGTTCCTGTTTTTCTTTTTATACTGAAATAATTTTACGTTTTATCGCAACAAGGCTGATGAGCGTTGATGCGGTTTACAGTCACGGTCACGTTTGCTTAGTAAGTATCTATTTACTCTGTTTTTGAAGATCATTATATTTCATAGGAAATAGAGCCAACGAGGATGTTGTTTTTTGATCTTTAATTCAATAGAATATTTTAGCTCCTCTCTCAATCGACTTTAAAGCCTGTATTTGATACTCAGCAGGGCCATCTTATAAGTGAGAGCAGTACTCTATACGTGGTCTCACTTGTGTTTTATACAGAGTGGGAAGATGTTGAGGTGTAAGAGCCTAGCAGCCAAATGAGGTTGATTCAATGTAAGAGCCAAAATTAAGGATGATCGATGACTGACCGATGCATTTCGTAAACTGGAAGACAAATCTAACAGCACACCTGGATCTTAGTGACGTTCATTTCGACCAGATTAACATCTTCTCAATCGGAGACTGTCTTGAGTTTAAAATAAGGGCGCTATATTATCCATAAGCGTATATTTTATTTCAGGCTCACGTGCATTTATTTTGGCTGAGTAGCTCTCTGTAACAGTACTGTCTTGAGCGTACCCAAAAATTCCAGGCTTATAACAATCACTTATATGAAGCAAAAAAAGTTTTGCATTGACTATTGATGGACAATGGCACTTATATCGATTAAATATAACTATCATCCATCCACGACTGCTCGTGTAGATAGATCCTTCGAGAAATCCGATAAACAGGTACTTGTGTCGGCGAAACGGCGATTGCCTCGTTATGTCTCCCAATGGCCTCACTTCAGATGTGTGTGATATACGCTACCGTGTGTGACATCCACCACCGGAGGAGAGTGGGCACAATTCCTTCTATCCTTGGGTCATCTTTGTTCAAGTCAAGACACCATAGAACTTTTTTCTCGTAATCTTCATATAAAAACACAAGCCACGTTCTAAACAACAAAGCTCAATTTTCATAAAAAGCTCTACCAAAAGAGCTTTTAAAAGTAAGACATGAAAACATCTAATGTACGTTGCATTAGATACTTCCTTGAGTGCAACGTGGAAGGTGTAATTATGCTAAGTGCACAAAAACATTGATTAATGGTCCTGCTATCAGTCTAGACTGCATTGGCCCCGTGATGCGGCAATTATTGTTTACAATGTGCATATCATTTGTGCTTGGCTTTTAATATATTTGCTGAACTATTAGATTTTATTTTTACTTTTTTTTACATAATTTACTTAGTGTTAAGATTCTCTCTCGCTCGCTTCGTTTACGCAATTTTTCACTAATTGTCCTAGATAATTTTAATGGGAATTAAGCCCATTGAAGCTGTCGTGGCGCCGTGGTGCCATTCACCACTCGTTGTTTCGAAAAATTTTGCGAAAAGTAGGGAACGGACTGTTAAGGCATGACATTAGATTTCCTCTGCATGGCCTGCTATGTACATGATACTGCGTGACGCAGATTTTTATTTCTGATTTCAGAACCGCGCATCTTGGATACCTTACGAGAGGTGTGGTCTTAAAAATTGCTATTTTTCAATTTTCATATGAAATGTATGAAAAGTAAAGGACGTGTATTTTTTTCTAAGTGTGTACTAAGGTAAGTAAGTTTCGCCACTCAACACGCAATGGAAAAACGAAAATGTCTTATTTGGAAATGGAGAGTCTTAACACTAAGTCCCAGGTTCCCGCTACCTACTTTGCTATATGCGGGATAGAGCGTGAAACTAAAAAAAACCCTATTAAAATTGACCTACAATTATGACAAGTAAAACATTAATATAAGTATACTCTTTAAATATATAACAGGTTAAGGTTAAGAAACAAAACTTAAGCTAACCTCTATCATACCTGAAGTAGTAGAAGTAAGTCCACGAGTGGAAATCAAACCTACAACCGTCACGCTTTGTACACCACAATTACTTCAAAACAACGTTTTCTATATTTTATTATTACTTTTCTAATATATTTTCTTAAAGAAAAGACAAAACACAGAGACGAAATAAAAACAATGCTGGCACAAAAGTGACGCTTTAATAAAAATGAGCCAATTCTGTTTATTTCGGACGAACAATATTGAAGTTTCTCGCCAAGACCTGAATATAGCGCTTCTGTTTTCTTACTCTAAAATATATTGAAAATTATGCTACCTTCAAAAGGAGCTTTTGAAATATTCTATCTAATTTTAAAATAAATAGAAGAATTTAATATTACAGTGATATAGATACCGTCGTGGTATAGAGGCACAAGCGTGTGACTGTAACGTGACGGTCGTGAGTACGATTCCCACTCGGAGAGGAATCTATTATTATTTATGAATATTTACGTTTCTTTGCCAATGTAAAAAGTGCGGCGTTGAGTTTGCCTCGAAAATTTGGCGAAATAGATTCCTTCTGCCTACCATTCCAATATACATATAAAAAATCAGCTTCACGCTGTATCCCGTACACACCAGGGTAGGCAGAGAGAACCTCGCGTTAAGACACTCCGTTCCCCACTTACAATACAAAATAAGTACTATATATTTATATGATTATAGTATACTATATTTAATAATTAACATCCAACAAACCGCCCCACAATGCCGACGTGCATATAATTAATTTATTATAATCAAATTGTTGCTAATATAATTAAGAGCTTACATATATATATTATATATGTGTATGTATAATACAATGTAAACACCACGATGACTACAGTAATAGATTCTAACTCTGATTTGCATCATTAAGTGTGTCAATTAACGACGATATAACGTTTTAATTTGTATAAGTTTGTGTTAATTGATGGTTGGGTGTGATGGTTGTAAGTTCGAAACAATTGTGATAAAAAAACGTAATTTGTATTAAAATAAAAAAGGAAAGGATATAAAATTTCTCGAAAAGAACAGAAAATAGATCATTTTTGTAGGCAGTAACATGTAAAATTTTACCAATTCACACTGTATGAGAGATATATGAAAATAGTGAATATAATTTTAAATTTATGTATATTACAGTATTATACGAAGCCTTCATCACCACCAAAGTACAGGAGGACAAGTTAGTTTTAAGTCAATCGATGAAGGTTCGAGCCTCTTTTGATTTTTCCCTTAGATGAAGTGCGTTGTTGAGTTACGCCACTTGTCGCTGAATGTAATCAATACGTCTTGAAAGTGTCTTGATTATTAATTTCTCTCTGGTCAGTTTGGTATGCGGTAAACCCTGTTGAATGAACTTCAACTTCAAATTGGGCATTATTTATTTTATAATTTTTGTTCAAACTTAAAAAAATTATGGTGATATTTAGAATTGTATAAAAAAATACAGTAAACGTAAGGTATTCGTTTTTTCGCTTCTTAGATATCGTCCATTAAGAAGGTTGTCTTATTAAATTATGATGCATCATGATGAGTCTTACTTAGATTCTTACTAAAGCACGTTTTCTAAAGAATTTCTTTTTGTCGAAAAAGACATAAAAAGAGATACTGAAGTCATTCGTTTTATATATCAACATAAAATTAAATTATCCTAAAAGAATGCATTGTTTAATTAAATTTATAAACTTATCCAGAATATCCAAGAATTGTCCAAGACTATAATAAAACGAAACAAGTTATTAAGACGTATATAAATTTGCGTCACGTAACGGTTGATACTCGGAAATACTTGGAAAGGAAAACTAACAACTTACACAGCTTTATTAAGCTTTTTGCTAAAGCTCACATTTAATGTTTAAATTAAATATATTAAATGGTTGCTTTTTATCTTTTTCATAGTAAACGAAGAGTAAAATAATTTTATGTATGAATGTGAACTTAGAATGCAATGAAATTCAATGTTTGTTTAAGCTGAATTTTGATATGCGCATTTTGATACGAAATACGTATCATAATACAAAAAAATCAGCTTCACGCTATATCCCGCACACAGCAGGGTAGGTAAAGGGAACCTAGTGTCATAAGGCACTCCGTTCCCCACTTTCTACCGAATTCTGGAGGCGTGTTGAGTGGCAGAACTCAACGCCGCGCTTTTCCCTCGACGCCAGAACGAAGAAATGGAAATATAAATTTAAGTAATATTTAATAAATTTAATATTTCATCTTCTCGATCAAACCCAAACCCAGTCGATTTTACAGTAATACTTTGTACCACTGCGCCACGACTGGCCCCATAATCAAAACTTAGAATAAACTAGGTTTATACTAAATTAAAAATTAGCAGGACATGAGACCAAAATCAGAAAAATACAAATTAAAGGGTATATAAGAGAGAAAATTATTACAAACTTATATGTGTAGTTCATTTCATTCATAACTAGTGCATTCGCCTGCAAATATAAGTTTGTCAAATATTATATGTCACATTGTCGTTAACATACAATCATGAAATTGGTGAGTTCGGTGGGCGAGTCCGACTTGCGCTTGACGATTTTTTTTACTGTATGCTTTAATGTTCCAAACAAAAGCACTCCCTTGACGGAAAATCGAACTCGATTTTATTATGTACACTTTATTATTTTGAAGTGCTTACCACTTTTAAAACTTAATGATTTTATTCAAAAATTTTAATTTTTTTCGAGGGGATGATTCATCAAATAAATTTGATGTTAAAAACAAAACTAAGAGGTTCAATCTTTAAACCTTTACTATAAAAGGCCCCGGAGGCATTTTCATGCACTCCTAAACTCTTAAACGTATTGTTTTCTTCTTCTAAAGGGACTATGAAAAATGGTGACTATCGTTTGATGTTGCATTGTAACTTTGTAAGGTTCTCTTTTTATAAATTCTGAATAAAATAGGTACCTACGTGTCATAAATATTTATGGCTAATTCATACAAATGTTTTATATTAAGACTTACTTAGTTACTTACTGCGGGGTAGTCAGAGAGAACGGAGCGCCAAACGCTACGGTCTCTACATACCTGTCTCGTCCACTGCCATCAACCTCTTCATACATACCGGGGGGGGACCTCCGAGGGGTCCTCATGCTCCGGGGGATATCGAGACAGATAGTAGAAACTTTAAATAAACCTTTATTTTCAACTTTTTACTCACCTCATAATCAGAAATTATTCTTAAAAAATTTAAAATATTTATTTGTTGTAAGCTCACAATTGATTAGCTTCACGCTATATCCCGCACACAGCAGGGTAGGCAGAGGGAACCTAGTGT
>DWAN01006083.1:0-10720 GCA_018230445.1 Heliconius hewitsoni | reverse complement strand
CTTACGACACCACCAGTACCAGGATGATCTTATTCTAGGCCGGGATCACACGGCAGAGTGTAGTGGTGTAGTCATCTTAAATAATAAAAATTTCTACACAGTTGAATTTAAATATTAAAAATATTTATAAAATGGCACTTGAGATATTGATATTTTTGTAGATAATTTCATAATATTTATTTGATTTTTCTCGTAAACGCTTATGTTTATTGATCGATTCTTAAAGATTTTCATTTTTTCGTTCTTTAAAGAAGACAAGGTGTATTTACATTTTAAACAAAAATATTAAAAAACTATCTTCACGCTTTTTCCCACATAACATAGTGGGCTCATAAAAACCTAGAGTTGTCACATCGTTTCCCGATTTTCGGCCAAATTCAAGATACTGCGTATTGTACAGCGGAACTTAACGTCGTGCTTTTATTAATCTCCGTACCAAAGCAAAAAAAATCTTCCGGGCGGGGATCGAACCCACAACCTTTGCGTATAACCAAATGCTGACCAACTATACAACGACTTCATTGTTATTAATATTAATAATACCGCCGACACTAAAATAACTCTATTATAACCTTACCAACAATCGTATTAGTATCAGCACAGGCTTGAACCCAGGACGGTCCGACGATGGGCTTCCCGAGTCCCAAAGCGCACAGCAGTTTAAATGTCCTCTTTATTTGCATTGTTAGCAACACTGTGCATTTCGATACATCTGTTACTATTATCGCACCTGGAAGAGACATGTTTAAGGGTTTTGTTTTTATAGCTTCACGCTGTATCCCGCATATAGCAGGATACAGGATAGAGAAAGCCAAATGTTAACATTTGATTGTCTCTACCTACCGCGTGTTCCCCACAAATACACTGTGTTCCACGACCGGTTCAATTTTCGAGAATTTGCTTGTTGAGTAGCAAAACTCAACTCTGCGCCTTGTTTTGTTACCAGATCAGGGAAGTCAAAATAAATTATACCATGAATGGGAACCCACAATCTTAATCAGACGGCCTCTTGGATTATTACAGTGCTATAAACACATAGAAAGCACTCACCTAATTTCTCCAATTTAATTCTAACTTCATCACAAGGAAACGCCGTAAACAACACATAATGCGCTTTCGCTTTTCTCGTCGGGTTTGATCTCAAAGACGTCGATACTTTCGTCTTCTTTGCACTTGGATATTCAAAGTTCGCAGATCTTTTCAATTTATTCGGTGAATCTATTCCCGATTCAGAAGAGACGTTATAAACAGCACTTTGTTCGTGGCCGTTCGTTTTTGCATCAGATTTATTATCTATTATTGGCTCTTCTGACTTTTTTGAGGTTCTATGCCTTCTACTTCGTCGTATTTCTTTTTCGGGGGATTTCCTTTCTGTATCTTTACTCTGTGTACGTGTGTTTTCAGTTTTACTTATTTCACTAGATGAGATTGATCTCTTTTTGTCTTCGTTGGATTTTTTAGTGCGACTCCGTGAACTTCTAGTTTTACTACCACTATCTTTCTTTTCATCAATGGATATCTCGGTTTTTTCTTTTAATATTTCATTCTTATCTTTAGCTCGCCTACTTCTTCGTGGTTTATCTTCACTTTTTGTATCTTTTTCTATAGATATCGTTTCTTCTTTTACTTTATCTTTAACGGTTTTTACTTTATATTTATCAGATTCATATTTGTCTTTCTTAGATTTCTCCTTAGATAATGAAAACTTTTCGTTACCTTTAACGCATCTCACGTCAGTATCATCATCAATTGTTATAGTTCCAAATAAGCTATTACAAAGCTTTTGTGAATCTTCGTCAGAATGTTTTAACCTTGCTGTTGGTTTTCTAATTCTACTGCTACTTCTTGAAGGCAATACTTCTGTTTCACTTTTTTTATTTAAGTATACTCTAATATCACCTGAAATTCTGTCTTCTCGTTTAGTCATGCTCGAAGAGTTTCGATCAGATCCTTTTTTTACTTTTGATTTATTTAGTAATGTATCATTATTTTTGTGTTTGTCTTTATTTGTATTTTCTTTTTTCTCACATGATTTCAATTCAGATTTTTCTATAGATTTTCGTTTACGTACATTTTTTTCATCCTTAAAAACCTTGCATGTATTACTCAAAGTTGAAAAACTTTTTTTTACATTCTCTTCCAAGCCAATACCTTCATCTGACTCTTGGCTGTTTCGTTTTAAATGCTTTTTCTCTGAAGGCGATTTTAAGCTTAATTTTTTACTCGTAGTTGTTTTCGGTGTAGTTTGTATATTAGCACCTGAAGAAGGCTCTCTTTGAGAACACAAATCATCAAATAACTGTTGTGTGGCCGCGTAATAAATATCGTTATCCTCATTTTGAACTTCACATATATCATTTTGTATGATTTTTGATAATTTCTTAACCATATCCAGTGATGCTTTTGTTTTCTTTAGAAGAGGGGACGCACTTGGCCTTTTAAAATTGATTATTTCTTGTGAGTAAATTTGCTGTGTCAAAGCTTCTTCCAAGCAGTCACTAGTTTGTGGATTATCATCTAAGACTTGTGTTGGTAAGTCTGATATACATCTACAATCTGTTTTATCTTGAATTACTGAAGTTGGCATATCATCAATCACTATTGGCTTTTTTAAATTATTTATGCATTTATGCATTTTATCATCTTGTTTGTTAATAGAAACTTCTTCTAACACTTGTGTGCACATATCTTCAAAGTTAACGCTGTTATTCGGTTTCACAGTTTCCAATTCATCTTCACAGTCAGTAAGATCATCATCAGGAATTTGATTATTTACAATTTTAGGAGGTTCAGGTTCGTCTTCACAGTCTGTGACATCATCGTCATTTGTTTCAGTTTGTATCTTTTGTGTCATAGCTATAAAAATGTCATCTTCGCAGTCAGTAGGATCGACAGTTGCACGTTCTGATTTTGTTTTATTAGTTGGATTTTCATCTTTGGCACCTTTTATTTCATCGACATCTTTAGAATGTGGATCTCTTATATTTATAATGTCTTCTGGAATCACTAATGACTGTGATTCTAAGTTATCGTCAGGCGACGGACTGTCAATTTCGTCAAAAAGAATTATATCGTTGGATACATTTAAATCTTCTTTGGACAGTTCTTTATTCACTGAAGTGGACTTTACGTCACAATTGTCATTTTCTTTAGGTGAAAGTTTCATCTTTTGCGTCTCTGCATTAAATATATCTTCATTTTCTTTATTATCTGTTAAGAAATTAAGCTGTGCATTTTGTTGGTCATCTGTCCTGGTCACTTCTGGTAATTCCACAGGTGGTTGAGTCTCCATTTCATGAATTGCAAGTGGTCTATTAGGGTCCACTTGTGTTATAGCATTATATATAGAGTCGTTGCTATCATCTTTATTAATAAAAGGTAATTGAGTTTCTAGTTCATGTATATTTTCTGGTATTGCTGAACTATTGTGATTGTTAGAGATGTTGCACTGAGAAATAAATGATTCAGATTTTTTTGATGAATTCCAGTAAACATTATCTATCTTGTTTGTACCGAGTGGCTCAATTGATATTGTTTTTGCACACATTTTCAAAAAAATATCCTTTGGGCTTCTAAATGTATTACTTGTTTTTTGTTGAGACCCACCAATAATAGAATCATCCTGTAAATTAAATCAATTGATTATCAAAAAATATTATAAATAAAAACAAATTGTTTAATGTTTTATTGCATTATTGTGCTAGGTTGTTTAAATGGTATTGCTGCCTATTATAAAAAAATACAATGTTTTTGTTTCACGCTGTATCCACATACAATTATTCCACACAGGATAGGATAGGATGTTATTCAAAACATACATTTATGAACATGCAATAAAAGCACACTACATTAATCCACTGAGAATGCAGTTGTGGAATTATTTCAGTAGAACGCTCCCTTCACGGGAACAGCATATAGGGTAAAATGTTTTAAACGCATACCTAAAGAAATGAATCAAGATACCTCAACAGTTTAAATGTAGGATTTTTTTTCAATTTCACGATTTTTATCCATATCTCTATTTTGTGTGACGCAGTTATTCATAGATACCAATAACGTAAACGTGCTACCACAAAAATACTACTAAAGGTTCATCAACTTTGAAGTTTGCCACCAATACCTACTGCTAGAGTTCGGAATGAGGCATTTGCGGCGGTTTCCCTTTGGTTCTTGACAAATGGCGTTTTATATTACAACAATCATTTTATTATTTATTTTGTTGAAAAAATTACTATTTCATTTTTGGGAAAAAAATAGTTCTTAATTGTATTAGGCTTTTATAGAGTAGTTAAAACTGTGGTTTCATTTAAAGTTGTGCTGAGACTTCCACCCTGTATAAATAACTAAATAATATGGCTGATGATTATGATTATGATAAATGATTATATTAAAAATGTATTTCCTGGTCTGGTACAACAAAGAAGCATGTTCAATTTCCTTAATTAACATGCAATATCTAAAATTTTGGTGGAATGGGTTTTAGCACTCTCAGATTCTTTGTTTAATTTTTTTTATTTTTCAGCTTTACACTTAGCACAATAACTAGAAAGGAACCTTTTGTTAAGTTAACCATCACATTTACAGCCAGTTGGTGTCCCAGTGTTCCAGGAATGCCTAAATTTTCAATTCTATTTGCCTACCACTGTCTATTGTACTCTATGCTTATGACTATCTTTTTATACCAACTGAGCACAAATCACTTCAGCTCATTAGATGAGAGAGAGAGGAGAAGTCATATTGTATGGAGAACACATAAAATAAGTTGTACAATTAAAGAGATAATGTTACTTAAAACAGGAGAATATAACAATAAATACTAACCCGATCACTAACATCTGGTGATTCAGGAATAGTAGTACATTGGTTATTTATTTTTGATATACATTTATTTTGCACTGGGGTTTCTGGAACATCTATAGCTTGGGTCATAGGTAAATCATTCTCTTCTTCAAACAATCTAAATACACCAAAAACTTGACCAAATTGCACCATATCTCCATTTTTCAGTGCACTTGGAATATATGGTTGTAATGCTTTCTGAAATTAATTGTGGTTAATTTGGATTAATCCAGTGTTAAGACACTCTGTTCTTTGTATTGTGCCTTGTGCTGAGTGGCAAACTGTTACGCTAAATCACCAGCAAATTAACAATCAAGTCACAATATCCTAATACAAAAATAATATAGTTGTTTAATGAGTTCTTTGATTATCATGATTATTACATATTTTAAATGAAACTATTTCAACCAAATTAATCGGGTATATTTATTTTCAAAAAAATTTTTTAAAAAATATATTTTGAAAACCCAACATTTCAAACACTTTGCAGTAGTCCATGGTCATGGGTAGACTGAGGTGGCATTCGTCTTTCAGTTGATATAATTATGATATCTAACTACTGCCAACGATTTCTTAATTTCCTCGCATACTGTTTTTAAGGCATATATGTTTATAAAATTAACTTTAAAATTAACTAAGAGAAGTATGTATGTTTATAATATTAACTTACACCATTAAGTTTAGTTTTATTAGCGGAATCCAAGTCCATAAGCATAAATTCATGCTTATTTAATACATTGATAACAGCATGATGTCTAGATATTGACTGAAAAGACAATCGTTTGTAAGATATGTATATGAACTATATAATAAAATATAACACATTCAAATTAACCTTAATTACATAATAAAGTTGATTTGTTACACACGTTTAAATCCAAAACTATATTACAAGTATCAGGGTCCCTGCCAATTTTGTTTGGACCTTTTAGCACGGGATATTTTTTCCCACATATTCCTAAAAATCCAATCTGAAAATAATTAATTATCATTAAAATAAAATATTTTACATATATAATTAAAACGTCTCCAATAGTTTGTAAACTATATAACCTGATCTGGAGTTTTTTTATCACTATTATTCTGATACAATTCCTGCGTACATTCAAGACGTTGTGTTAGTTCCATGATTTATAATAATATTATTCACTCAACAATCATTTTTATTCAATGCAGTTCTAAGTTCTTAATAAGTTTTGGTTTATTAAGATAATCGTTTATTTTATTATTTATTATAATATAATATTTCCCGCAAATATGAACATATGCCAAACATTGTCTGTTGTCATTTGTGATTGTCATTAATTAAAAAAAAAATATATATATTTAACCTGTTTTGTATTTTATTATAAAAATTGTGAGAGACCGTATTTATTGACATAAATTTTCTCTTTACAAATTTATTTGTATAATGTTATCGCTTTATACAAAATACTAATAACATCATATTACGAAATCACAAGTTTTTAAAATAAATAATTATTGATAATCTGTAAGCATTAAGCTAGCTGTCAAATGTGTTATATATGCCATGAGCCGTGACATATTGTAACTAATTGTTAAATAAATAAAAAATATAGTTGTTTTTCACATAGTACTATAATTTTCAAATATAACAAAATAAGAACAAATCTGCGGTCACAATTTTAAGTTGTATTTTCTTCATTGTTAGAATATTATATTAAGAAATGCTATTACCATCTTTTGATGAATTATCTTCAACAAATTCATAAATCAATATCGTGAGAACAATTGCAACCGCAATATTGTAAGTTTGTAGGTGCATAAAAATTCCACCGGTTGTTTACTTGATAGTTATTTAAGTTATAGACTTTAATAAGTGGAAGGGTTTTATGAAACCACTATACTATATATACTTTTTGTAAACTGACCTAATGGATAAACGGAAAGAATCTTCCGACGGTGAAGATATTCCAAGTGATTTTTTTGATGACTTTAGTAAAGATGAGTTTATTGAAGGTCTTAGTGTGATCGATAGTTGGGACGACGAGGACAAGAAACCTTCAGGTTCACGTACGCGAGCTAAAATTAAAGACATTGATAGAGACATGGATCTGCGGGAGCTCATCGAGCGAGAGAAGAGAGGTCATTTGAATTATGAAGATAGGTTTAAATGGAAAAGAAATATTCCTGATCCTGCCTATCAAAAGCTATCAAGTGACAGAAAGCGAGAAGGAAGTACCAGCCACTTAGATGACTATATTAAACCTGGTAGTCGGCGTGATCCCAGCAAGACAAATGAAGCTATTAAGAAGGACAAAGAAGTAAAAGTAAAAGAGTATTTAGCTAAACATTTAGAATCTAGTGATGATTTGCGGCCTCCAGGAACAGAACTAGATGACTACTTTGAAGAACCAAAATCTACAGATGGGAAAAAAATCAAGACAGCAGAAAGAAAGCTTCCTTCTCCTTCACCACCACCAAAAAAACATCGACTGTCGCCAATTAAATATAGACACGAATCACCAATAAGACACCGTGAATCACCACCACCTCATAAATATCATCGTAAGCCCTGGAGTCCTCGTGGACCGCCGTTTATTCCCAGGAGGAGTCCTTATCGCGGTCATCGAAATCCTGTCTCTTCTAAATCTTATCGGACTTATCATCATGGTAGTCCTAGGAGACGTAGCCCTGATATAGTAATACATCGTGATCGTCGATCTAGGTCGCCATATAGGCGGTCGCACCGTCGCTCTCGTTCAAGATCTCCAGATCGGAGACGTGAAAGAGAAGTTCACAGAAGATCACGTTCAAGATCCCCAAACCCCATATCTGGAGCAGATGATTTCCTTTATCCTAAAACCTACACCTTTCCTACTTCTACTGAATATTCTGGCATAGCTGAAATGCCTTATCAGGTTACTCCAGCTCCACAGTATGCTGAACCCGCACCAGTCGAGTATCCATACTCAGAGCCCCAGGCTCCAGGGTATTCTTATGCTCCTGGTCCAGCTTACAGTGGTTATGGAGACCCATATGTGTATGAACAACCTAGTACAATGGTAATGCCAGTACCTCAACCTGTCCCCGCTCCAATCCTGGCAGCCGCTGATCCCTCTATAGTAAATCCAATCCAACAGCCCACTATGGTGCCGCCTCCCCAACAAACGACATCTGTAATGAATAATGCTCCTGATAATGTTCAAAGTACTCCTGCTGATGCACTGGCAAAAGTAAAATGATTTCTAATTTTTTTAAATTAATTTGTATATTTTTATTCACTTTTATTTACACTAAGTCTAAATATTCCAGTTGGTTGCAGATGGCAAGTTATCTCATGAAGATTATTTAAAATTGGCACCAAACAAAGGTATGAATAAATGTGCCCTACATTTTAATTCTACTGACTTTCATAATGATATACACCTTATATTTTTATGATAATGTAAATTGTCATTCCAGGTGCTACTCAGGTTATGGATACCCAAGCTAGGGTCGCTGGTGGGTACATTGTGGTTTTTAAATTTTGGAATTCTTGACTAATTATTTTTTACCCTAGAATGTACACACATTAATATCACCTGGATATATCCAATTGAAAGTAATATTTTTTGCCTGCTTTTGTATTTTTTCTACTCATATAAAGTAAATATACATTTGATATATGTAGGTGTTGAACATCAATGTGCTGTAAAACTTTGCAAGTTGACACTGAATTTTGTTCAAAATTGTACTTTGCAGTGTTGAACCGGTGTCACAACGCGATGTCCCGGCTAGGCTGCCTCAGCCTGCCGAACCGCTTGCTAATAAACAATGTTTTCGTTAGCAACGAGCAGAAACAGATCGTATCGAAGTTTTGCTCCCCGTTAAAGCGCCAAGCCTTATCAGACTTCTACTTCACAAAATTAAAGCCCTCGGCGATCGCCCAACATAACAAGCAAATTGTAGACTCCGTCATAGCAGCGCTGGACATCGAAAAATTCGTCGGAAAATCTAAGAAGAAACCTCAAAAGGAAACCAGGGAGATAGCGATGCAAACGACGCGGCCATTTTGTGAATTGTGTGAAATCCGCGAGTCGACTAAATTTAGTGACGTCGGTACTTCGATAGATCCTGCGCACTTCTCGTCTTCAGTGCACACCCAAGTAGTGGAACAAGATCTGTACAGTTCTAGGTCGGTGTTCAACCCCACGGGCGGGATGGCGGAAGGCGCGAACATGTCGATCGCGCATATGACGCCGGCGCAGTTGGTTTCTCAGCTGGCGGCGCGCGCCAAGACCCTCAAGCAAGCCGAGCCTCCTGCCAACCAATATCGACACGAAAACAGATACGACTACGACGGCAGAGGAGATCAATACAGAAGTTACAATAATTATCGTTATTGAATGTTGTGTTTAGTCACTTTCATATGAATGTTAATGTACCGTTCTGTGCTATGATTATGGCGGCCGTTCAATTACAGCTGCCTAATCTTTATAAAAATTAAAAATAAATCTTTCTTAAGCAATTCTATTCTTTTGCTTCTTTGGTGTTGTTGTTTAAGATTTCGGGCGTCGGTAATTTACGTACAAGTTGTTTTTTTTTTATCAGCGCCAATATGGAATTATTATTTAATATAATTAATACGTTTTAGTATTAGATTTTTAGTTTAGTTGTCTATAACTTTTATCGTCAACAGTTTACCGAATGTTTTAGCTAAGGTGTATATATAGGATAATAATATATATATATATATTTAAACAAAGTGGCAGAAAATGTATTTTATTCGCGTGTTAAAAAAACATTGATCGCTATTTTGGTGCATCAATGGCCAATTTGCTTATTTTGAAATATTGCAGGAGACACAATCAAAGTTTGTAAAAAGGAAATCGTGCATGTTTTTTTTTTAAAGTGCACTTACGTCATTGATTCGCCAAACAAGCGAAATGCGAAAGCGAAATCACTCCTGTTTTAATTTAGTAATATTTTGTGCAATTTGTGTTCAATAAAGAGATAATGTTGCTCATTCATAAAGATAAAAAGAATGTAAAGGAAATACAATCTGGACAGAAGAACGAAACGAAGAAACTTTTATGGACTTGCAGCAAAGACTGAAGAACAATATTGGTTAAAAGGACATCTAAACTTCTGACTATAAGACTGAAGTAAGCATTGAACCAGGATCCTAAAATACAAAACATCCATTATATGTATTGTCAAAAATTTGTTTTTATATTGATTTGAATAAATAATTCGAAAGCTTTTTTGTGTTTTTTATCAGCTCCTAGTTTGTATTCATAAGAAAATAATATTGAATAATTCGGAATGACGTGACGTGACATGACGCCTTTTCCGGCACACCGAGTATTTTAGGCAACTAGACAGTGTATTCTAATTTTCACCAAGTTTTTTGGAAGAAAAATAGAGCATTAATAATAATTTCACTTTTTGGTACTTTTATCATGACGCTAAGTGGCACAGCATCTGCCTTTAAAGCTACAGTCGTGGATCCGACTCCCACTTGCGGGAATGAGTTATTTTCATTCTTCGTTATGGTAATTGCGACGTTTAGTTCCGCTACTTAACACGCATTATCTCGAATATACCTCTCTCCCTCGCCCTCTGCTTTCACTACCTTTGTATATACGGGATACAGGTGAAGCTGAAAAATAAAATATATTTGTGTTGTGGTTGAAGGTAAGTTGGACATTAATCTACATGACTTTCTTGAATTCCATTTGCATATAACGTATTTCATACAAAACACGTGAAATAATTACTATTTAAATTTCAGGATATCTCAAATAAGATAAAAACAATGAAAACAATGCAGAAGTGAAATCGATTCAATAAATATTTATTCATTAAATGTTTGTTTTATTGATAATATACCTATATATATATATATATATATATATATATATATATATATATATAT
>DWAN01006082.1:0-10721 GCA_018230445.1 Heliconius hewitsoni | reverse complement strand
ATATATATATATATATATATATATATATATATATATATATATATATATATTCTGTATGCAGTATGTAAGCATGTACTTGATGGGATCTTCGTAGCACACGGGCACAGCTTCCGATTGTAAACGCGACGGTTGTAGTTTCGATTCTACTAGGGAGAATAAATTATTTTTTATTTCTTCGGTCTTATAAATGGACAAAGCACATTCGCCACGTAATGTCTTCTTAATTTTTAATTCCCTTTGCCTACCCTACTTTACGTGGAATACAAAGTAAAGCTAAAAAAATATGATATAACTTAATAACTTCGTGATCACCTTCATTGGGGCCATTTTCCTTTTTTAATGTAAGCAATGAATTGTCGTGATTGAGCCGCAAATGCTTCTCGTCGTCAGTACAAAGGTCGGCGTCGTTACTCTTCTCTCCGCTGCTGCCAACGTCGCCCTCTTCCGTTACTTGTTTTTCTAGAATATATTTGTATATATTACATATATGTATAAATGTATATCTTTAAGAATTTGTCAGCTGTGGAATAATTTGGCTGTAAGCGTTGTGATTCGATCCCCACTAAGGGGAAATAGATATTTTCATTTCCTCAATCTGGTAACAAGAGAAGTCGCGATGTTGTATTCCGCCACTCGCCACGCAGTGTCTCCAAAGTTGTGTGAAAAACATATAACAAGGTGTTTTAATACTCGATTCCATGTGCTTACCTTCCTGGTATAAGCGACATACAGCGTGAAACTAAAAAAACCTTGGTAAATGAGAATTTGCATAATATAGACATGTCTTACTTAAACAATAACACAACTACAACAATAAAAATACTGAAAATTTTTGTATAGTCATATTTTAATCTAGTAGAACTATTTCCATATTCAATACTTATACTAAGCATTCAGGCAAGTGACACACATTAAAATCACGTACCTCTTTCTTCTGGATATATATTATTTTTCTTTAATATTAACTCAAACTCCTTTGCAGACTTTCCCTCTGCAGATATAGCTTTAATTCCTACCTGAAATTGCACAATGATCGAATTTAAAAGCAATGTCATATATTCATGATCTTTGAACCTATAGAAAGTTATAAATTCTTGAACGCTTACATAGTTGCCTACTAAATAACGCTTACGATGCTGACACTAGAGAGTTGTACAGTTTGCAAGATCTAAGCTGAGCTATGTGTTTGTGTCAGCGTTCACATAAAGTAAAAGATAAAGTTGGCACTATCACTGTACAAAAATGCTAAATACAATAACAAAAATAGTGAACACTTGAGTTTTATTCAAACGACACATCAGACGAAACTGTAAATTACGAAGAGCGACCCTCACTTACTTTGTTCAATAAATTCTGTGGAAGCAGTAGTTTGATATAGTCTGGCAGAGCCCTGATCGCGTCCTCCAATGAACCATTGCGCTTGGCCTCTTGTAGTTTATTGCTATCTGTACTCACTATCAGCATTTTGGCTTCACCATTTTGCACTGTGTACTGCAATTGAATTATATATTTTTAATATTAATTATATTCAATTTATTTTGAATTATAGATTTTGACATGTATTTTGTCATTATGTGACATAGATAGTATTTATCTTAACATATTTGTTATATTTCCTTAAATTTCACTATTGCACTTCTAGCTACCTAGCTTCTTCTCTGTCCCGCTCTTTACTTTCCATTCAAATTCAAGATAATGCTTGTTGATTACTATAATACCACGCTTTGGCTTAATAAAACAGGGAAATGAAAATACAACACTATAGTACACCAGCTTCACGCTGTATCCCGTACCCGGCAGGATAGGCAGCTGGAACCTAGTGTTAAGAGACACCCAATTCAACATTTTCCACCGAATTCAGGAAGCATTGGGTGTTGTGTGACGGAACCCTACGCCGTACTTTACCTCGTCACCAGAGCAAAGAAATGGGGATTGAACGCACAACCAGTTGTGAGCGTCACCAGGGTAAACTAACCAGAAAAAAATGTTACTTTACAAATCAGATTAATGAAGTTCATAAATTTTATGATAGCACTGTAAATAATACTATTGAATGTTATCTATAGAACCTATGGAAACCCTTTTGTCACATTCTAATGTAAAATGTTCTTGTTTCTTCCCAGGTTTCTTGTTTTATAAAACTTAAACTAAACTTAAAGGTATTGGTTGATTGTTTTATTTTAATTATATTGAAGTTTTCGTATTTAAAAACATGAGTAAACCTTATGAAGACCAAGCCATGCTTGCGCTTCTCTTTCAAAGTAAAAGCGATCACAGAAATCGGATGTAGAATATGGACCAAGTGGCTGTTGATAACGTGTCGAACACGTAGAAAAAACGTGATAAAGATTTAAACAAAGGTTTGACAAGCTTTGTTTTATTTATGTACATTTTGTCTCAAGCCTAAATAATTAGACTATAGTAAGAATGTAATATAATAAAAGACAAATCTATATATGGGAATATATATAATAGAACAAATCAACAAGTGGCCATTTAACACTTATATAAACATAAATCTACTTTTTGTATAGGTTATATTAGAATAAAAGCAAAAATACAATAGGTGTGATTTCGCAGTTCGGATAGAAAAATATTTTTTTATTAGAAAAATTTGACTCACGCTTTATGAAAACTAAGCGTCATTTAATTTTTTTTTTTTTATATTTTTTATCATACATTTGTAACTTACAGCAAGTGGTAGGTGTTTCCGTAACGTGAGTTCTCGTTCCTCAGCAGCAGCAATGGCCAGACGAGCGGCACACATTTTGCGATCGCAACGCGCTGCTAATTTCTGTAATACGATAAATAACAAAAAATCTTAATTACATCCATATTTTAGTTTTTTATTTTACCATATCATTGTCCATATAATTTTCAACTAATGTTTAAACTATTTAAAAAAACTGGCCTATTGAATACTGTAGGTGTTTACTTAACGGCTGTACATTTTTTAGGCCAGAAAAAAATATGTAATATTGGCAATGAAATGGGAAAATAAAATATTTATATGTCACAATAAAAGAAATGCAATAGCATTACTAAATCAGATGACACATTGAATTCATTTCAAAATTATTCTATTTACTTGCACTAAATACAATATGATTTTTGTGACCCCGTTGTGTAAACAACATGTTATATTAGTATAAATTTTACACTAAATACATACTATGAACCTTCTCTATGCGGTCAATAATAAACGGTTTTACGATTTTTTGACCACCCCTCGTGTAATATTCGCGACACTTCTACTTAGTGTGGCGTTACATATTTTGCAATATTACACCTATTTTTCTATTAATAATCGATATAAATAATCGATTATAGTCCTACGTAAATAAAATATTTGTTAATTTTAATTAAGTCTAAATATTTTTACTCACTTATTAGTGCATATAATTACAATATAAATAAAGAAAATATCATCCATTTAAATAAATTAAAATCAATCATATTTTAAATAACACATATGACAGATGATTGACGTTGACACCTTGTCTAATGGTTTTTAGCATTTTTCGCTTCACTCGTTTGTTCGTTGCGATGCGTTTTAAGTGCTTTTCCGTTTGTTTGATATTTTTAACGACTGCTGTCTTTTTTACAGATTTCTTTTAAGTATTTCTTTTTAGTTGTGCTGTGAACTTAACCTAACTTTTACTAATTCTCTAATAACTCAGCCCTCGACTTGCCAAAACTCACAGAATTTTCTTGGGGGGAATGATGTACCTAAATCTATTAAATCATACTATCTTTATTTTTTTACACTCAGGGCCGAAGAATGTACGCTTCAGTCTCCTTTAAGACCGCCCCACCAATTGTTACATGATGTCTCCTAACTTATGATGTAGGCTCCATAGTCCCATTTACCTGCAGCTCCTGCAGCGCGTTGGTGGCGGCCAGCCTGAGCGCGTAGTTGTGGTGGTGCAGCGCGGCCGCCTCGCGACTGCGCCGCTCCAGCGACTCCTCCAGCGCGAGCCGCTGCTCGTGCGCCGTGCGGAGACTCTCTTGGGCTACTTCCTAGTTATATTATATCACTATATTGTAACTGTACTAATAATGGAGACGCCGTCGTGGCACAGGAGCACTAGCGTGCTACTAGTTCACTTCCCACTCGGTGGAACTTTCTCGCTTTGCTAACAAGGCAAAGCCCGGCGTTGAGTTTGGCCACTCAACACGCAATGCCTCAAAAATTCGTTGGATAGGAAACGAAAGTGTCTTAATGGGTCATGAGGTGCCTTAGCACTACCTCGCAGGCTCCCATGTTTCCCCTGCCTACCTTGCTATTCCCGGATACAACGTGAATCTACAATGTTAATGGAAGCTGTCATAATGCAGCGGCACAACTTCTAACTATAAACACAACGGTTGTGAGTTTGATCCTTATTTGGGTTAACATATTATTTTCAGATCCTTAATCAGGTAAGAGGACAAATCACGGCGTTAAATTTCGCCACTCAATATACAATGTCACGGAAAGTGAACATCAGTGCAACAGTGCGTCTTAATACACTTCAAATAATCTATTGAGTAAATAAATAAATAATTAAAATAGTGAATATATAAAAAGCATGATAAAATAAATGACACTAATATAACAAAATGGGATGGGATACCTGATAGTTCCTCTTGTCGGACAGCAGCTGCGCCACGTGGTGCGCGTCGGGGGGCTTGCCGGCCGCCAGCATGGCCTCCAGCGTGTGCACGCGCATGAGCAGGCGCTGCTCGCCCACGAACAGCTCCCACGACGCCGCCGCCTCCGTGCGCGTGCGCTCCACGCACTCGCGCAGCGTGCGCATGCGCGACTCCAGCGACGCCTCGCGTTGGATCGCTTCCTGACATTTTGTTTCACTTTATTTTAATACGGAAAAACGTAACACAGCTATAAGATGTACAAAAAAATCTATTTAAATTTTTATTGCTCTTGAAAAATGATTTTTAATATTTATATTATTCAGTCGAGGCAAGGCGCGGCGTTGAGTTTTGCCACTCAACGCGCAATGCCTCCAGAATTCGGGAGATAGTGGCGAACGGGGTGTCTTAACACTAGGTTCCCTCTGCCTACCCTGCTGTGTGCGGGATACAGCGCGAAGCTGATTTTTATAATATTCAGTCTAATACAAATTTGCCACAAACCTGTACAAAATTATTGAGCTGATACAGCTCTTTGAGATGAAGTGGAGTCGTCATTGTGGGATTAAATGATAATTTCGCTTCCTTTTCATCTGGGTGATATAATTTAAGAAGTGCAACCACTGGAGGAAATGTGTTCTGTAATATTACGTTTTATTTGTTAATTTAATCATAATAAAATTAAATGTATAAGGTATTTCTATAAGAAAAACAATTTTATTGCAGTGTTTTTTTATTGTTGATAAACTTACATATAAATAACTTAGCTAATAATAAATCATTCCTTATAAATATAATTAATTGCCATTCAAATTAATTAAAATTGATAAGTGCTGAATATAATAAATAATAAATAAATAACATCACTAGAATATATGAACGCAATAGAAATAATTTAATATATGAGCGCATTAACGAAGAAAGTGACTTATAAGTATATTTCTTATAAGGGTTTTTCAAATAAGTCATTATTAATAGAGAATTATCGATGAGTCGTGACCAGCTTGAAGGCTTTCCGAACGTTTGCGCAGCGCTCACTCAAGACAAAAATAAACAAAAGAAAGAATAATTCTAAAATCAAAAACTGCGCAACCATCTACAACTAACTTCAGGACGGCTGCCACAACCATACGGTGACATATTGTAAATATTAACTTACCTTTTCCGAATTACCAGCATTCTCGACAACCGGAATGCCGAATTGGACAACATCTCCCGAGAACACCTCGTGCGGTTCCTTCGTCAACGTCGATCGGTTGTTGTTCACGAAAGTGCCATTACTGCTTTGGTTATCCTAAGCAAAACAATAGACACGCTGTTTTACAAAATATATTTAATTGCAATGTATTTACAGAGCGGCTGTTATATTTACTTATATAACTGACTTGACTTTAACAAAAAAAATCAGCAAAAAAGCAAAACTTATTTGCTCATTTTGTTTTGTTATGTTTACGTAATTATGTCGTGAGACTTAAAATCACATATCTTTAGGCAGACTCTTATTCTTAATATGAAATATTTATAAGTGTCTTAAAAAATATTCCTTCCAATTATTATTTAAATGTAAAAAACGAACAATCGAACCTACAACCTATAACCTACAGTAAGACTGGGTTATCATGGTTAAATTTACTATTTATATTCATAATGAGATTATGTTAATTTATAACGTTTTACTTGTTTCCCGTGTTCATAAAAAATCTTGATTATTATTTTTTACGAATATACCTCTATATATTTTTTTTAATAAAATATTTCTTATACAACGAAAAGGTGAAAGGGTGACGGGTGATATAACATACATGACATACATCGATGGTCCGTAAGTAAAGTATCGAAAGCGGTAAATCGCCAATGTTGTTATCGCTCTTTTAAACTACTAAGAAGTGTCATTTTAATAAATAAAAAAATAGTTCTTTATGCGTATTTTAAACGTGTATAAACTACACTTGTTAGTAGTAAAAGGCGGGCAATAAAAGATACTTGCAATTGTTCACTTTCGATACTTTACCTAGGAACCGTCGACGTGATCGTGCATAAAAAAAACACCACCACCACCACCACCGCTATGACCGGCAGCCGTATAAGTACATACAGAAGCTATACGAAACTATACAACTATGTGGATGTTGACAAGTCGATCGTATCGCCTGCTGTGGTGTAACGTTACGTCAATTAATAAGGATGTTAAACCTGTTTTTATTTGGCACAGCGAGTACACCATATACATTTCGACTTGGACTAAAACACCGTACAATTGTAGAAAATTGGTTAATATTATATTAAATTAAAACAATATCACATTTAAAGATATAATAAGAATTGATAAAGAATTGATTGTTGCTAAAATTTTTGTAGTCTTTTCTATTCTATATTTTTTTAATTAAATTACTTAGCCTAATATAGAAATCTAACTCAATTTCTCAATAACTAAAATCTTACACAAAAGGCATTATGTTTGACAAACAAACAAACAACCAACATTTAAAAATATATACCCACTTTTTAAACTTACGTATAACGAAATCAGCTTTTCTTAATTAAGTTGCATTAAAATTACAAAATAAATTCTCTCAAGTAATTAACTAGAGGCGACGAGTTTCCAAATATTTCAAGCTTTATAGCACTTTCATTTACATTTTTAAACGTTAAAATTATTACATACAAATATACTTAAATACTTTGATGACTATAAAACCTATAAAGTAAAATTTCAAATAAAAAGTGAACAGTTACAAACACCTATAGATATTTCTCTGCCGATTGTACATATTTTAGGACCACTCAGACTTAGAACGAGTCAGCACTACGTGATCAACTATTGTTCTTATGCTTGTATTGATTCTAAAATAGTCATGTTTACAAAGACGTTATACATATACATTTCGTCTTATTTGTATACACGTCTAATTATTGTAAACTGTTATAGTAGCCGGTATGAGGCCGGTCGTGACGCAGAGGCACAGAGTATGACTGTAACATCGACTGGTTGTGGGTTCGATCCCCACTCGAGGAAGTGAAATATTTATTTACATTGATATTTTAATTTCTTTGGTCTGGTGTCGAGGCAAAGCGCGGCGTTGTGTTTCGCCACTCAACTCCAGAATTCGGCGGAACGTGGGGTACGGAGTGTCTCAACACTAAGTTTCTTCTGCCTACCCTGCTGTGTGCATGATACAGCGTGAAGCTGATTTTTTATTATAGAAGCAATGTAATAGTAGAAACGTGAAACAAATATTATAAACGGCTTGTTACCAAAAAAAAAATTGATGCCATGGCGCAAGGGCATAAGCGTACGAACTTAACTCTGATGACGAGCAAAGACAGTCCTAAGGATACAGCTTAAAAGTAAAAGATAGTATTTCATCATGACATGTTCCAATATGCATATGTAGAGCTAACAATTGCGGTTCAATTGCTAAGAGGGAAATGTTAATAATAGGTATTCCCACACTGTCTAGTCAAGGTGCGACATTAAGTTTTGGCTGGGCACCCAAAAATATTTCTAAGTGGGTGGAAAACGTAAAACCAACGACGTAATATTACGCTAGTTTTTTCACCAAGAAATGTGAATAGAATTTTGAGCAACTATATTCTATATTGGGGTTGGAAGTACTGACTTTCAAGCAGACCTAAGATATAATAATTATTTATAAACTAGGGTTGAAACAGTAGCCTAACCCTTAACATGCGTCTATTAGTATCATAAATTCAAAGGCATTTATCAATAAAGCGCAATCGAAGCAGCCGCACGACTATCACGCATAATGAGGTCACGCCAGGAGTATCATTGTGCTTGATATAAAAATAATCGCTACTGTGATTTAATTAGCTTGCATTATCCTCACCTCACCGTAATGTACTTATGGACGTTGTTGATATCGTTATATAAAACGAATCTGTTTATTTGTAAACTGTTTATAAAATCACATTGAATAGTTGAGAAATACTAGACATATTTCTCTTTCTCTCTCTCTCACACACACACTTTGTATTTACAGTATAATTAAATATATTTTTTATTGTTTTTTCTATTATAAAAGTAATAAAATAAATACTATTTAATAAAAAGCTAATATATAATAACTTACTAATATTACATTTGTTTATACCGACAATAAACTCTATATCTAGTCTAGACTATAAGTATATCAAAGCTTCAACGTATTGGATGACAATACTTTAATCGTACTGAATTATTGTAAATGATAACTGATCATTTTAGTAGACTTACTGTTTTTAATTTTAAGATATATAGATATGTACGTATGGAACCTTTTGATGGTTTCTTCTTATTTCGTATAAGTTCCATATAAGAATAGCGCCATAAAATATGCTAATCAACTAAATCATAAAATAGATTGCGGAATTGGGTTGTCAAGCTCTTGATAGCAATCTATCGTAGGCGTAAGCGAGAGTCAACTCTCCATTATTATGTCAATAATAATATTACGAGATATTATTTAAAATACTTTTTGATTAGAAAGTAAGTACTATAACAACATTTTAATATATTTTTTTATATTAGTCTTTTACTTGAATATTTCAAACTCTTGAGCGTTAAGGTTTTTTTAATTTTATATTACGTCACTTGAGGCTTTTCTACCAATCATAGCCTGTTTAGATTTTATGCTTTTCCGATGTTACATACGAACTTTTAATACAGATCCAACTTTCTAACGCTATTTTGATTGAGCTTTTCTAATTAACAGATTTTACCTACGGCATCGCCCCGTGTACATATAGAACTGAGTTGTGTATGACACACATGTGACATGAAATATTCTAAAAAATATTTCATTTACTCCAGTGTTAATTGAACCCACAACCTGTCACGTTTACAGCCGCACGTTTGATCCCCTACCCCACGACTGGCCTCAATCAATCTTTATAACATTAGTGAATAAGTAAATAGATGTTAATAATATAGATTAAAATTGTTATTCTTGTTTTATACATCCAAAATAATTTAGTATACTGAAATTTTGGTTTAGTTTTTATTACTTCATTTTGATAGCAGAGTAACTTACCACTAAATAAAAATGTCCTTTATCGTAATAGAGAGTCGCATGGTGTCGAGATAGCACTCTACATTCAAATATTGTATTTGTCGTTGAAGGCGTCGCGCGATATACATTTCTTCCGATCTGCAATAATAAATAAAAACAGTTAATGAAGATCTTAATAAAAACCGTCCTTTTTAGAGCTATTACCCGCATTCAGTACTTATCTTCATATATAAAATATTTCTTTAGATGTTTCACTAGAATAAAATGTATTACGTTTACTTGGAAATTTTAGCCGATAAGACAGAGAATATTGACAATAGGAAGTTTAGCGAAATAATTCCTAGTAATAAAAATATGGTAAGAGAACCAAGATCCTTCACGTACCTATGAAAATTACATTAACACATCTTAATTTAAACTTGTTTTTATTACAAAATCGTACAAGCAATTATTAGGCATAACAAACCAACTTTATCTTAGACGCATCCTCAGCAATATTTCATAATGATACAACTGAACTTCCTGTAACCATAACATAAACCTGATAAGAATCAGCTTCCGTTACAAGAGTAGAGCAGATGGGTAGCTAGAAATAGCACAATTTAATCTCATTAAATTTAATTGCCAATATACAACTGTCCTGTCTCAAGTACCACGGGTCACGCTGACTAAGTCGACGCACACGCGACTGACGGCAATACCAATAAATGCACAGGACGCGTTCTGTAACCTTAACTAGCTTGCTCTTCTTTTTATTTAAAATACTTGCCAATTCTATTCTATACTATATTGTGAATTGTTTATAAGATTCTTTGTAACATTTTACACAACTGAGCATAAAATTAGAGCTTACACTAAATAATAATAAAAAAATCACATGATAATAATAATAATGGAAAATAATAAAATTAATAAAAATATCTAAAATTAATACTGTTTTTAGCAAATTATTAATATTGACAATATTTAATTTTTTATATAATAAAATCCCATAAATATATGTGTAAAATTTCAAAAAGCTATATTAAATTAACTATTGTTATTATCATTACAATATTTATATTTAATTTAGGACTATAT
>DWAN01006081.1:0-10721 GCA_018230445.1 Heliconius hewitsoni | reverse complement strand
AGTGTCTTAACACTAGGTTCCCTCTGTCTACCCTGCTGTGTGCGGAATACAGCGTTAAGATTATTTAATTTTAAAAATTTGCTCGATTAAGTGATATAATTAACTGTTGTTCGATAATATTTACTATTATAACGATATAAGGTCCAAAGTCGATTTATCCAACTTCATAATATAAGACCTGGCAAGTCCAGATTAAGTCAAGAGTTAATTTAACAAAAGGAATACAGCTATAATATTTCATCTAACAAATGTAGTTCAGTTCAACAAAAACTTTCTCATTCTAGCCATTGAAACAGCACAATTATTCAACGGAGGAAAAGTTCTGAAGAATCAGAGCGGCCACAATGAGGAACCAGTTTGCATATAGAGATAAAGTGGGGAATATTAATGTGAATCCCCCTTTCACCCACTCCAGGGTTCTCTTGTAGGGTGGCACTTTCTTCGGCGAGTGGACCGCGGGACAGTCGTGATTTTAATTATATTTCGACGTGAGACCGTCGAGAGTTATGACTTTGTAGGAACTTGTTGTAGGTTATATAGAATGTAATTTAAACTTAAGCTGTTTATATAATAAATAGATTGAAATATGATTCTTTTAAATAATTATACTAACATAGGTTTTTAGTGCCTTAACAATAGGAAACCCAGCGTTAAGACACTCCGTTCTCCATTTTCCGCCAGGGCGAAGAAAATGGAAATATTATAATAATAATATTTCATTTCCTCTGTTGGGAATCGAACCCACACGCACCTATCGCGCTTACACACACATACTTTGTGCCACTGCGTCACGTCTGTACTAAGGTTTATTTTATAAAATAACTACTTTTTTCAAATACATGAAAATATATAGGTTAGATAAATTTTACTTATCAAGGTTAAATATTGTCCGTATATTTTATAGATAAAAACGACATCCAAACATTTTTCCTCAATTTCACCATCAATTATAGACAAACGCGACTTTTGCTCACTAAATCTCTAGCATATAAATAAAGAAAAAAACTTCAACTATAAATCTCATGAATATTCAAATGCTAAACGAAATTGCCGGATAAGCTTCCCGAACTACGACAATGGTGTACCATAAAGTTAATCCCATATTCAACTACACATCGGAGCAACATAAATTTTCTTTTCGACAAACTAATGTCAATGTTAGAACGCCATTAAACAAATTCCGAGACCTCACTACAAATACACGGTGTTGTATGAATATAAAATAGTTTACGCGACGCGCGTGTGTGCGTTACGTTTGGTTACAGATTAACTTGGTGCCAGAGCCTTAGTGTCTCTCCATATCTATACGTTGTCTTATGCTGTTTTTTTTTTATTTAATTTTCTTTTTTGTTTTTTTTTTTAAATCATGCATGTCGTATGTAATATCTATTTGAATGTTACGAGATCTAGTTAAGTGACCAGTGTTGTTATTATTATGATAAAAATAAAAATTCGAACCGGTAATTGTTGTATCTAACAACACCCTAGAAACTACATTCATGAAATGTCCCACTTGCCTCCGTTACGCATTACTAGCCTTACCTATATATAAGGAGGTTGTAACTTTCAACGACAAATTCTTTATTTTTATGTAATACAATTATCTTTTAGTAATTCAACTTTTTTACTTACCTACACGTTTTTTCCGTGTAGCAGTAAACCTAGAAATCTAGTGTTAAAGCTCTCCTTTCCCTACCTTCCATTCAAAGTTAAAAACTTGCACGTAGAGTGGCAGAATTCAAGTCCAAAGAAATAAAATATAATTCATTCCCTCAAGTAGAAATCGAACCCACAACCATTGCCTTTACAATAAGACACTGTTTCACTGCACAACGACTCTCTAAAACAATAGAATTCGCCAAAAACGTCTCTACCCTCAATCCAGTCTACACGGACACATACGTCACAGCTAAAGGGCGCATA
Organism: Heliconius hewitsoni; assembly: GCA_018230445.1. Lineage (NCBI taxonomy): Eukaryota > Metazoa > Arthropoda > Insecta > Lepidoptera > Nymphalidae > Heliconius > Heliconius hewitsoni. The sequence continues at coordinate 8,798 of DWAN01006081.1, read as the reverse complement.
TGCATATGTGGGGGCGTATGTAAATACATGAACGCTAAACTGTAAGGATGTGTGATGGTGAAACTCCAGAGCGAGAAGTCTTTCTCATTATCGACCTCAGGTCACGGCGCATGCTCCACGGGGCCTAACGCCGCTAACGAGCGCCTTATTGCGACAGTGGTTCATCGCCGTAATTGAGTTACGAGTTTGTACGTAGCAATTTTGTTTTTTCTCTTAGAACCCGGTAACGCTAATTGGGACATTTTTTACTTAGCGTAGCGTTCTTGAGCAAATATTGGATTAGGCGTAATTCAGATCGCTCTTTGAATAACGTTTCGTAATGAATTTTACTTTGTAAGTTCGTTATGTTTAGGCTTTTTATTTGTTTTTTTTTATTATATATTATGGAATTTGTTTATCGTGAAAATGTTTTTTTTTTGCTAAGAATTATCTGTATTAATAAATGAATATTATAATTTTTATTTGTACATTTAATTTTAATAGGTATATCAGATTCTAAAAATAAACCGGCTAAATGCTAGTTCCACTCTCAAACTCTTCCACTGAGGATTCCGTACTAATTTTAGGTCAAAGGAAAATACAACTTATAAAAAATGATGAGCTTAATCTTGCGGCTTCTTTTATTCTTTCGTTTCATTTATCTTCTATTCTATAACATCTTTTATTCTATAACATTAACTACCATTATGAGTTTATGAGAGTTTTTATCTCTATTATAAATGTAAATTTCCATTTTTTGGATTGCATCTTTTAGTTGTACTGCAAGTTCCTTCCAAAATTTTAAGTCTACGGGAAATTCGGAAGCGATTACGCGGCAAAAAAAATTACAATCTTAAGTTTGCGGGCGATTACATTTCTATTTTATGAAATGAACTGTAAATAGAATTTTGTAATGCTTTTTTTTCCATGTCATATTCATAAATTTTCACTTTTTATTTTTTCCTTTAATAGCTCACTTTATACCAGAGCTAGTACGTAGTAGTACCTTAGGTTACCTTTAGGTTTTAATTACGTATAAAATGTCGTACAAAATTCAACAAAAATGTATAGGAAAACGCTCATATCTTTTGGTGGCGTTGGCTTAGAAGCTTGTTTTTTTCTGTGCCAGCCTAAAATTCAGGTTCTAATCAAATATTTAGATATTTGATATAAATTAAAATAAAAATCAATCAGCTTCATGCTGTATGCACATACTAAGGTAGGCAGAGAGAACCTAGTGTTACGACACTCCGTTCCCTACTTTCTGCTTAATTCTGGAGGCATCGCGTGTTGAGTGGCAGAACTCAACGCCGCTTGATATAAATTTCTGCTTGATATACCTAAATGATCTTGACAGACGGACCATAGAATTCTGTGTTTTCCTTTTGAGGTACGGAACCCCAAAAACATATACCAGAATGTATGCCTACTACTGAGTTCTCTATTAACTCTCTATTAGAAATTTACATCCATGGTGACATCTATATAGTTAAGTAAATCTTGTTCCTAAAATCTCGATTATTCAGTTTTTACTAAAAAGTTAGCCACGATGGCCCCTGGATGGCTTTTACTTATAAAACGATGTATGGCGGAAATTAACACTATTCAAATGCACAAAGCGACTAGCTGCAGGCCCCAACAATTATATAGGCGGTCGTCGTGAGATCTGACCTGACTTTAAATTCACGGAACGTACCTTGCTGTTAATAGTTTGACCGGTCTCTTATCTACGACGCTCAGACTCAGCGGTAAAACATTTTGGTACCGTATTAAAGAGAATTATAGCAGGGCAGACAGAGAGAATCTAGTGTGAAGACACTCCGTTCTGAGACTAGACTCTTTATGCGTATATTATACTAACATACACCACAATGTAAATTAAAAAAGGCAAAATACTTATGCACATGTATTAATATAAAGAAAAAAGGCGATTTTTGATCCACCTACCTACCATTTTTCTAGTAAAGATATTTATACATTTTAAAAGACATTTTTAATCAATAGTAGTATCTTTTTTGTATTTATATGATTATTAATTATTTTACTATGGGATCTCACTGAAGTATAACAAGTGCTTATGACAGTAATATGTGGTAGGTGGTTAAGGGGTTAAAATAATTTGTTCTTTTATTTTTATCTATTTTATTAAAAATATAGTTTAGTATGGACAAACAATTTCATTGATGTAGACCAGGAAAGTTGAATAGCATCGTGCTGTATCTCGCACACAGCAGGGTAGACATAGGGAACCTAGTGCTGGGACACTCAGATCCCTATTTTCTGCCTAATTCTAAAAGCATTGTATGTCAAGTATGTAGGTACTATATTTTAAGTAGACATAAAAAGCATTTTCATTAACTTATTATATAAAAACATAAATACAGCCTATTTCAAAGCAAAAACACAACCCTGTGCGGAACTTAAGTCCAAGCACCATTTATTTGAACAATATCCAGGCAATAATGTATGGAGATTAGGTAGCGGACAGACGCGTCTGATCCGACATGATACATCAACGTCGAGTGGACACTGGGCGCCCCCTAATGCCCCACAGGGCCCTGGTCGCTCAATGTGGAAACCATTTTATATTTTATACAATATAATACTGTTGTTATACAAAGTAATACTGTTGCTTTAACTATTATTTATTGAGAATATAACTATTTTAAAGCTTGTGAGATATATTGCCTTATAGTTTATTCTTATTTAATGCAGTTGTAATCATTAAAATGGGTCCTTCTGCTTTAATGTTCTATTTTATATTTTAAAAATGTACCCATATTTATTATTTAATAAAATTCATACTATAATGTGGATATGAGCCCGTCGTGGCGCAAGAGCACAAGGGCGTAAATGTGATGGTGTGACAATTGTAGGTTCGATCCCTCTTCGAAAGAATGAATTATTATTTCTATTTTCATTTCTGCGCTCTGCCGCCAAGGCAAAAGTCCTGCATTGAGTTTCGTTACTCAAGACGAAATGACTCCAAAAAATACAGCGAAAAGTAGGGAATCAATCAACATTAGGTGTAAAGTGAGGCAGACACTTTGTGTCCCTGTGCCAAGACCTGGCCTTAATCTACTCGATCTACTGGAATCCTATGAAAAAATAAAGAGTATAATATTCACATAAAATGCTATTTTTTTTCTTTAAATTCCTAAACGAGATACCTAATCAAAGTAAACAAAAAAAATACAATATTTCATTTACTATCCAAAAAGCCACTGCCATACATCTTAGCCAATGTCAAAGACTAATAGCGGAGAGGTTCGGACACGGCTTTGCATACCTAAGCAAGCTTGTTAACGGACGAATTAACACTTGCCAAGTGATAGTGATGGGTCACCGTAATTTGTTGTGATTATACGCACTGTTAATGACGCGCTTACATTTGTATTATCATTTACATCTTTTGTAATAATGTATTGATAAGTATAGTGTATTGATCGTGTCGACGCGAGCCAATAGTTAAGTATTGGTGACGATTAGGTTAATTCTTGTATAATATATTTGTGTCGTATTGTTGGTCAATATTTTGTAAATAGATAGGTAAATTTGAATTTTATTTTACATGTTAGATAAATATTATTTATATTTTAATGAATAAAAATGAATGATGTATGTATAGTGTAGATGTTAGTTTGGAGGTCAGTCGTAGCGCAGGGGTACAAACGTGTGACTGTAAACGAGACAGGGTTGTGGTTCCAATTCCCACTCGAGGAAATGAAATATTTAATATTTCATCTCTTCACTCTTGTGTCGAGACAAAGTGCGGGGCTTGGTCCCGCCACTCAATATATAGTCCCTTCAGATTTCAGGGCAAACTGGGGAACGGAAGCGTCTTAACACTAGGTTCCCTCTGATGAACAAAAAACTAAGTTTTTCATAAGGTGGGTATAGATACATTATATTTTTTAGCTTAAATTACATAGGTTTTGTTAATCAACGGTAATGGCAGCGATTTTTTCTCTCGTAATCTTTTTTTTAGATTCTACATTTAAAGCTGTTGGATTTTAATCTATTGTAATATTATAATAAAAATAACGACACGCAATGGATTAACCTTAAGAATTAACCTTTTCTTTAATTAAAGCAAATTATTGCTATTGTAGGTCTTATAGAGCAGAAGTAAAAGTTCATACTAATATATATATATATTTTTAAGAATATTTAGCGCAGAAGCACACCGGGCACAAATGTAAGCGCGATGGTGGTGGGTTCGATTTTCACTTGGAGGAAAGAATTTAATAATATTTTCATTTTCAGGCTCAGCGCGGCGTTCAGTTCCGTCACTCGACATGTAATATCTCAAGAATTCGGCGTAAAAAGTAGGAAACGGAGGGAAAAATATTACTTTTATTTATGTAGGGGAAAGTTGCAATCAATGGACCGTCGCTTTCTTTGGAAGACTTTATAATTGCAAAAACTAAGTATATTTAAATTTTTCAATCATAGCAACCTTCTCCTTATTATATGTCAATATACATATTTTTTAAATTGCAAAGGACAAATACAGTTTTTAAGCCATTATATAAGCCTGAATTCTACAGTCGCTATACTAAAAAAACTGACCGTATCTTTAAGTCCTATTTCCACTAAACTATCATAGATATTGTAAATAGTTCTAGGGTATTCTATAGAATAGGTACCTATCAGTGGGAAGCACATAGCAATGTTTTCGTTCCATCAGCGGCTCGTGCTTCAGAAATGAAGTTGAGTATTAGAAACGCAGCTCTCACAGACTGCTTTCAATGTATTTGATAAGTCTTTATACAAACCTAACTCTAGTCTTTATACAACTAACATTGAAGGGACCTATCTACTGTAGGAATTGAATGATTTTCTCAATATCTATTTAGTTTTAGTAAATTTTATAAGTACTATACAATTTATATAATTATCTTAATGTATTATAAAATTGTATTGATCGCTATCTGGACATGAAAGATATATGAAATTAAAATATGTTATTAAAATAGAATACAAAAAAAAATCTATTTGTCGGTTCGTCTGTCTCATTGTCTCTGCAGGCTTATCTCTAAAACGGTTATATCTATCTGGCTATGTCTATCTGAGTACATATCTTAGGTATTCGTTCGATTCTTGAATCTTGATGTATTATGTAACTTGGCTCAATATAGGTACCTAGTAACCCTGTAACTCAATATATATATTTCATTTTATATTTTTTATTATAACTAATTCATATTTATTAACATTGTGGGTAGTACCTACAGATATCGATACAGAATCCAATGTGATTTCCTTTTTCTAATTTCCACCTTTATAATCATCGTAAGTAATTACATATACACCTACCTAGAGCTCTTATAACATGGATTTATTTAATATCTTTTTATGGCAATATTTATAAAGAATATTATATTAGAACTGTCAAGATTTCTCGATCATATTTTATAAGAACTCAATCAGAAGCCAGTACATAATGAATATTTAAAAACAATACAAAACAAAACACGAAAATCACTTTTCTAACAGTAAAAAGACAAAAACCAAATTAAAAATAGAAAGTATGTACTCGTAGTACGAATCCGAACTGCGATAATGCGTAGAAAACTCATCTCAGCCACCCCATCCCCGCCCGGGGCGCTGTTGAAATATTATGTTACCCTATTCCTCGCGGACGCGATTATAAAATTCGTCGCTAGATCCTCGTATGATATGGATATTTCATTCGTATAGGAAAAGCAATCTCTGAGTGTTTAACCGACTTGAAATGCGAATGGTTACGTTGTTCAAATAATTGTTGAGAATTTTGGTTAATATAGACTGTTTGCTTTTATATGTATGTTATAGATTTTTGAATTGACTTGAATATGCATCATTTCTTCACTATGGTGTCGAAACAAAGCGTGACATTGAGTTCTGCTACTCAAACTGCAATGCCTTCAGAATTCGGCGACAAGTGGGGGACGGAGTCTCTTAACACAAGGTTCCTTCTGACTACCCTACGCGGGATACAGCGTGAAGCTGAGTTTTTTAAATATTTCCCTTGAAAAAAATCATTGTCTAAATTTCAAAACTAAGGCAATCTATATACCATAGCTCATAGAACAATATTATATTGAACTTCTGTATTATGGTGAACAAAACTCTATTTAATTACGCAGTTCTAATTTGAAATGTATTTATAAGAAATACACCTTTTTTATATAAAATCACATTTTCTATAATTTGTTTAACTGCTGTAACAATTAGTTGATGATTTTCATTGAAATTTCATAATGTTTATATATTTACCACTTGACACTCCTTCGATAATGCGAGCATAAATCAAACGGCCCTGCCCAGGGATCAAAGCATATATCAGGCTAATGCTGATATGATATGTTAAATAAATAGACGCCTCCAGGATATTGGGTTCGGGACGAGAATCGAAAATGAATGGGACGCCTAAACAAAATATGCACGATCGAAAAAAAATACTGACACTTATATTATTTATTGTTTATTCGTTTGTATGAAAATATGATTTATAACTATTTAGATGTTTGGATACTATTGGTTAGATATGTATATTGATTAATGAGTTTTTTTATGTTTTACGCATTTCCGATAATTTCCTACACAGAAAAAAAATTGTGAGTGAAAAGTCGATTCCCTTACTAATTACAATTTTTTAAAGGCAACATACCTATAGATATTTTAGTTTTTAGTAAAAAAATGAGACAAAAGCCTGTATTATCGCAAACGGTATTTGAAAAAATTGAATCAGCTTCACGTTTTATCCCGTCCACAGCAGCGTAGGCAGAGGGAACTTAGTGTTAAGACACTCCGTTCCCCAATTTCTGCCGAATTTTGGAGGCATTGCGTGTTGAGTGGCAGAACTCAACGCCGCGCTTTGCCTCGACACCAGAGCGAAGATATGAAAATATAAATGTAAATAAATATTTCATCTCCTCGAATGAGGATCGAACCCGCAACCAGTCGATTTTGCAGTCACTCTTTGGTCTTTGTGCATCTGCGCCACAATTGGCCTCATACGGTATTTGATTTCGCAAATATAATAATGTAAGGCCTTATGTATTGTTTTACTTTTCTTTATTTTACAATACAATATAATGTTCAATTTAATCTTATATTTGTATTTAAAAACCACATTGGTTAAAGGTTAATAAACTTGTTAGGTAATATTATTGTACATCTCCACAATGTCGTACTACTTAGTATTTATGTATTATTATATGTAATGGAAGAAAGATACAAGATACGAAATAAATCAAAAATATATACTTTAGTTCAATATACATATATTATTATATAATGTGAATACAAAAAAGGGTATTTTTAGGTATTATATGAAGGAAGCAGCGATGGCAGGAGTATGTGGTAAAGAGGCTGTAGAAAGAAAGAAGAAAGCATGGCAGGATTATAAAGCCTCAGGTAAGGACGACAGTGATGAGAGAAGTAAAAAAGAAAGAGTTTCATCTGCAAGACCACCAAACGAAAGTACTGATAAAGATGAAGCGTTAAAAGTCAGAGAATGACAGAGATAAAAGGTTAACGAACCACTTAAGGTAAAACATGAAGCATTTCAAGGTGAAAAATTAGTGGATTTATGACGGAAAAGTGAGCGGTAATAGATGTAGAGGGAGATCTTGGTTGACCTTCGGTATTAAAGATACTGGAGGAAGGTCACGTAAAAAGCATGAGGACCCCCCGAAGGATATGTACCGTAACATTTGACTCTCCGTTCTTTCTGACTACCCCGCTAGGGATACAGCGTAAAGCTAATTTAGTTATTTTTTAATATAAATAACATACTCGAATGTGGTTTTTTTAGCTTTACGCTGTATCCCGTGCAGATATATTAATTAATAAGCAGATGGAACCCACTGTTAAGACACTCCATTCTTTACTTTCCGCCTAATTGTTGAGACATTATTTGTTGAGAGACGGAACGCCACGTTTTAAAGCCACGTTCTCTCTTGTTTACCAGCGCAAGAAAATGAAAATATTGAATGATTCACTTCCTTGAGTGGATATCGAACCCATAACCATCCCGTTTACAGCCATACCCTCATGCCTCAAAGAAAATATAATAAATAACATATACAAAAAAAAAACGATCAATATAGCGAATCGAAGGCAATGGGGTGTGTCGTTCACACTATCTACTAAGAAATTACACGTTCCTAGGACACCCCCTCAGGGGGGATGACGTCAGCCCACGAATAAATGTGATGGAAATTGGAGGATTTGTTTACCCATATTCCTCTTACACTTTTGACGCTAAAAGGTGAAGCGGGTAATACATTGTTAGCATAGAAACTATTGTTTTTATTGGTTGTGTGGTATACATTGCATATTATGTTTTTTTTCAGCTTCACGCTGTATCCCGCAGTGTTCTCCACTTTCCGCCGAATTCTGGAGACATTGCGTGCTGAGTGGCGGAACTCTACGCCGTGCTTAGCCTCGACACCAGAGCGAAGAAATAGAAATATAAATTTAAATAAATATTTCATTTCCTCGAGTGGAGATCGAACCGACAACCGGTCGCACTGTGCCCCTGCGCCACGACCGCCCTACATATTTTGTATTCCTTATATATGTTTTTAATAATAATACGAGATAAAGAGTGAAGTTAACAGAACGTAACGTCCGTTCTTCATTTATCGTTCGCATTCGAAACTCTGTTGAGCAGTGGATTTTCGGTCGGTTTACAGTCACACTGTGCCCCTGCGCCACGACCGGCGTACATATTTGTATTCCTTATATATTTTTTTAATAATAATACGAGATGAAGAGTGAAGTTAACAGAACGTAACGTCCGTTCTTCATTTATCGTTCGCATTCGA
>DWAN01006080.1:0-10722 GCA_018230445.1 Heliconius hewitsoni | reverse complement strand
GGCAGAAAGTGGGGAATGGAGTGTCTTAACACTAGGTTCCCTCTGCCTACCCTGCCTTATGCGGGATACAGAGTGAAGCTGATATTATTTATTAGACAAAGATTGATTTGATACTTTTTGTAAATTAAAAATGTCTCACTTAATTTACTTTTCGTCGAGATACATGTATGTATGCAAATCCACATACTTAATCATGTATTTAGATAAATCCTAGTGATTTATTATATTAAAATTATATCCTTCTCCAGTTTTAGCAAAGTTCAAGACATTGCAAAGTGGATGGTAAAACCCAACAATACTATACTATAAACAGCATATTGCCAGACATCTCGATTTTGGTGGGACGTCCCGAGTTGTATTCCAAGATTAAATTCCTCCGAGTCCCGAGCGGGACAGAGATGGTCCCGTTTTTCGTAAATGATTCCACACTTTGACAATTCTTTCTTAATTACTTTATAATTTTTTATCACTTACTAAAAATTGCAGAGATAAAAATCCCGTTTTTCCCCGAGACAATATCTGGAAATGCTGACTATAAATAACCACGAATATTTTATATACGAATTCCTCAATCGGAATTTAAAGTTGCAACCATCGCATACAGCCAGACGGGTTTCAATGGCACAATGGCGCCGTTTATTAAACTTCTAGATAAGCCACCAATATAACATAATCTTTATTGATTGTCATTTTTTAAATATGGTCAATAAATACGATGAATTATAGTATATATGAAAGCTATTAACTGAATGATTTCTTATAACATTTATATTATTTATGTATACATTAGCAAATATTAGAGCCTACAGATTGATATGAAATATTATATCAGGTTTTCCCTTTACGTTTGATTTTTTACAGTATATTAATATATATGTAAATTGAGGGAAACCGAATTGTTTTGAATAAGGAGCTATGTCCATAAAAACTGACATTGGGTACTCAAAATTGAAATGCATTTTTATTATTAACGCTTTTCGGATTAAAAATGATAAGAAATCGTTGAATTTATATAAAAAGGTAATAAAACGTTCGAATTATATGAAATTTCATTAAAATCGGTGAAGGTTGCCTATATGAGAAAACACTCGTGTGAATACAGTATTACACGTCAAAGGTCAAAAGTAGTAATGCCTACATTTTTAGTACTATATTAATCTTTATGTGCCTTCATAATTTTTTTATTTACTATAAATATAAACATTTCTATTATTAACTCCTATAGTAGTAAGTTCCCTCTCTTCTAATCTTATTTTAGTGATAGCAATTCTGTATTTTTTTCAATCAAAAATACTGATCATTGGCAGTTGTTAAATATTAAATTTCAAGAAAAACATTAACGTAAAGTTAAATTGACTCTACAACTGATAATCTTATTTACTTAAAAACTTCAATGGAAATAATGAGACCAGTAGTGGCGCAGGGGCACTAAGTGTGACTGGAAACGCGGCATGTTGTGTGTTCGATTCACACTCGGGGATATTAGTTATTATTTAATTATATTTTCATTTCTTCGATCCGGTACCAGAGCAAAGCGCGGCGTTGACTACCGCCTCTACACGCACTGCTTTCAGAATTCGGCGCAAATTGGGAGACCCTGTTTCTTAACATTAACTATCGCGGGGTACCCGCGATATACAGCGTGATGCTGATTTAATTTTCTTCATTTTTTCAACGAAAATAATGATAAAAAACATCGAATTTACGTTTCAAGAGTCTACATAACAGCATCATATCATAATGACAAGTTCTTAAGCTTATTAATAAAATCATTAGTCATTGAAAATATAAAACTATGATAAGTACTGAGAAGACATAATAAATCATTTATTTTTATGAAAATCGTGTATTTATATATGACAAGTACATTTTCTAAGAGCGCAAATAATCAACCAAATCACTGACTCCTTAAGAAATAGTTAATGCTATTTAAAGATTTTTATTTATTTTTAGCTTCACGCTGTATCCTGCCCATAGCAGTTAAGATACTCCATTTCCATTAAAAAACTTCCGTTCCGTTTCTACCAATTTTTTTAGGCGTCGTGTGTTGAGTAGCGGGACTCAACGCCGCGCTTTGCTTCGACGAGAAATTAAAATATTAAATATATCATTTGTTTTACTGTAAATCGAACCAACAACCTGTCGCTTTTGCAACTCTGCCCTCTATACTATTTGTAGTAACGATATTTAATTAATATTTTATTGAATATTCGTAAGAAACACACATTGCGATCAATTTATTTATGTAAGTCACATTGTAGTAAATGTAATTAAACTAGGAGAACCTCGTTAGCTCTAGTAGCCCGGCTGTCAAGCCGATGAGCATTAAATGTTCAATCCCCCAGAGGTGAACTTGCGAAGTAAATTATACAGAAATCGTCTTAACTCTGAACTCGATTGGTAAATCCCGTTTGCTTGATACCTGCGTTATTATAAGATATATTTATTATATTGTTACGTAGAGATAAAAAATATCTATTCGTATAAATTGTAAACATGTTATTGTTCTTAATTGGACATATGAAATACATATAATGTTATACGCTCGAACTTGACCAAAAGTAGTAAAAAAAAAATTATATTTCTATTTCTCCTTATTTTATAAGCCATATAAAATAAAATATCCCGGTTTGGTGAGACAAATGAAGAAAGAAACAAACACAAGTTAATATTACGCGTATACGATAAAATCACATTTTTCCTGAAAAATATTATCACAAAACAAAATACAAACACAAGACAACTCACCTTCACTCATGAAATAGGGTATTCTAAATCTCCCAGAAAGCACCCGGTCTCGTAACGACTGGAGGGTGGAGCCGTCGAAAGGAAGCGCGCCGCACACCAACACGTAGAGCACGACCCCGAGGCTCTGCAATTCATATCGTCTTTAAGAGGAAAGTGTAGTGTACGAGCTTAACATTTTAAGATTTGTAAAGGTCGTTTACCTTAGATTAGAAAACGTTTTTGAAAAAAAAATTGTTCTACTTATTACTATAAAGTAGCTTATATTATTATTTGAAAACAAAATTGTAGAGGTCAAGGTGTAAGTGGGATAGGTTGTGGATTCGATTCCCACTCGAGGAAATGAAAGTACGACGTACTACCAAAGTACGACGTTAAGTTCCGCCAATCGACAAGCAATGATTTAATAACTCGACGGAGTGGGGAGCGTGCTAGGCTCCCTATATCTGCCCTGCTACACGCAGGATATAGCGTGAAGCTGAAAAAAAAAATAGGATGCCGATATCGTTTGAATGTACTGTTTTAACGTATATTCCTATTAAAGAATTCAGACGTTTTTAATTATAGGATTTCACTTTTGTCGGGTCAATGATTTGCGTGCGCAAAGGTTAACGGCCATGTAGCACATACGTATATAAACACGTAGTTACAGTTTCTCGCTGTGTTCCTCAATCCTCATATAGCAGGGTAGGCAGAGGGTACCTAACGTTAAGACACTCCATTCCTCATTTTACACAAAAATTTTGGAGGCATTGCCTGTGTTCCGTCAGTTACTTAACACCGCGCTTTTGCTTTGTTACCAGAGAGAAAAAATGAAAATATTAAACAATTATATTTCATTCCTCCGAGTGTTAATCGAACTCAGAACTGTCGGTTACAGTCACACGCTTGTGCCGCTGCGCCACAACGGCCTTACAAGTAGATATGATGTACATAAAAAAAGGCTAACGCGAATTTTCTCGAAACGGCTCTAAACGAATATTTGAAAAAGTTACCAAAAAACAACATGCAAGATACAGAGTTCGTTGAAAGTGTTCAGAAGAGACTAAAAAGGCTTTCAAGATAGTTACACTCGACATTGTTACGTGTATAAACCTTAAGGGACGCAATACATGTAAAAACATGTAAGTTTCCCTGTAAAATATATTTAATTCTTATAGTAGTAAGTTGAAATCAGTCGTGGCGCAGGAGTACAAAATATGGCTGTAAACACGACGGGTTGAAAAATTAAATATTTAATATTTTCATTTCTTTCGCTCTGGTGTCGACGCAAAGCGCGGCGTTGAGTTTGGTCACCCAACGCGCAATGCTTCTAGAATTCGGCGGTAAAGGGGAAACAGAGTATATTACACTCAGTCCCCTGTGTGCGGGATACAGCGTGAAGACAAAAAAAAATTGTAAATAAAATGTTTAAGATTTTGTTATCTTTAAAATATCTAGCAGCAAGGCTTAATAATTATAAACGAGTTAGGTATACGAGTATGTACATTTCAATAACGTTTGGAAGGCATAAATAACTTTAAAGGAAATCAAGCCGCCTCGTTATTTTATTAAATTGCAACAATTTTGTTTCAAAAAGGAAGGAAACAGCCGTCGACCAAAAAATCGATAAATTTTGTTTGTAAACTGCTTAGTATAAATGGCTGAGTAGCGTGTGTATAAATATCTCTGATTTCTACTTCCGTTTAGATAAAATCTTATATAAAATGCATTATAGTCGATAAACTAGATAAACTATGTTCTAATATATTCAGTTGTATACCTGATTAGAACCCGCAGCCATCGCATTTACAGTAAGACGCTGTCCCAATGCGACATAACACCTTTATTTGCTTATATATAAAATCCAAAATCATAAAATAAGACGAGCTCGCTGAATTTAGTCAATCTGCGTCAAGCCGTTCATGATACAAAGTAATTTACAGTTTTAAAACATTTTATTTATCTACGCAAGAGACATAAAATACGCTATGTAAACGTCCTTAGCCTTATTATATGAGATTTTTATGCGATTTCAAAATAGACATGGGTGACTTTAAAGAGACCTCAAAGAAAATTATATTGTGAATTTTCTAATAAATTAAACTAACTATTTGGATTTGTTTGAAATTTTCATAACTTAAAGCATATTCGTCTTATTTATAAACATCACAGAACACATTTTATTAGCTTCTCGCTGTATGCCACACTCAGCAGGGTAGGCAGAGGGAGCCTAGGAACTTAGTGATAAGATACTCCGGTCCCATTAGTCCCACTGTGACTAAGAAGCCTCGAGAACCCAATATAAAACAAATAATAAGATAAATATATAAAATGTACAACATACCCATATATCGATTTCTGGACCAGTATATCGTTTTCCTTCAAAGACTTCAGGAGCGGCGTAGGGCGGGGACCCACACCACGTGGCTAGCAGTTCACCCGCAGCATAATAATTACTGAAGCCGAAATCAGCTATCTTGATGTTCATGTTTGAATCCAACAGTAAGTTTTCCGCCTAAATAACAAATATTATACTTTAAATTTGCTGATTTCAATACGAATATTCATACCTATACATACATATAAAAAACTGTATACTATCGCTGTCTGTACATGGAAGATATATTAAGAAATCGTTTATCGAGGGCATTTATTAATATAATAATAGAACCCAAAAAAATTAGATGACATGATTTTAAAAATTTTTGTCTGTACGTTGGTTAGGTGCTAATCTCAGAAACGACTTAGCTGATATAATTAATGCATGCTTTATCTCAATAGGTAAATAAAAAAGTTATGTCGACATAAAAGATCGCATGCCACAATGTTGCTACAAAATAGGTGTTTAATTGAATTGGCTAAAAAATAAAATAAATAATTGTGTAGTACAAGCGGGCGAAACCGCAAGAGGGTCGCTAGTTATTAATATATACATATGTATATAAATATAGAATTATTTATTATTTATATAGTATAATTATTTGATGATAACCCATAAACAACGGGGGGCGATAATACTGACATACAAGATTGCAGTGCAACAATATCCTCTTGAACTATTTAATATATTATTTTAACCATAAATATGAGGAAGGCACAAAGTGTGACTGTAAAACTGACTGGTTGTGGGTTCGATCCCCACTCGAGCAGATGAAATATTTACTTACATTCATATTTCCATTTCATCGAATTATATATTAAAAATTTTCACATTGCATACCGCACACAGCAGGGTAGGCAGAGGGAACGTAGTGTTAAGACACAACCTTCCCCACTTACCGCCGAATTCTGGAGTAGTTGCGTGTTGAGTTCAAAGCCACCTTGATACCAGAGCGAAAAAATGAAAATATAATATAAATATTATTTTAAATTTGAATAAATATTTCATTTTTTCGAATAGGGATCGAATTTACAACCAGTCTGATTTACAGTATAAACGTAACTCTTGAGAAACCGGAGATAATGCTACCTTATCTTTTATGGCACACATTTATTTGTTCTATAGTAGACATATTTCAAACAAGTCACTCTTTTTCTATAATATTTTGTAAATAACAAAAACAAATACACATATAAATTACAATTTAATATATAGAATTATGTATTTAATGGATTATTTGTATAATATAACTTTTACCTTGAGATCTCTGTGTACAATCCGCCTTTCGTGACAATACTCCACAGCCGAAAGGATTTGCCAGAACTTTCTTCGAGCCGCCTGCTCCGCCATCCGACCGTATCTTGCTATGTAATCTAAAATTTGTTTTGTTATTATTGACAAAATATTTAAATTCAGATCATAAGCAATGTAATATTGTCATTGCGTCTTGAGTAGCGGGATTCAAAGATGCGTTTCGCCTCTACACCAGAGCGTAGAAATAAAAATGTTAAATATTTCGAGTGGGAATCGAACCCACAACCTGTTGCTTTTACAGTCACACATTTGTATTAATAAAACAATTGCTAATTTTTTTTTTAAATGATTAACAGAAATAATATTATATTAGTGCATATGATTATAGTTTTTCTTCATAAAATCATATAAATCCATGTTGTAAAAGTATAAGATTCTTTTATCTAACTATAAAAATGAAAGCGATTCTTTTCATATTATAAAACAAAGAATATAGATAATGATTAGTTATTGTACGAGTTCCTAGGTTTTCTTTCTTTGTTTTTACGATGCGATCACGACATACATATTTATTTAAAGCCGTATTTTCTTGAAAAATGAAAACAGTTACGTAATAAGCTTGCTGTATGCATTGCATTTTTTATATATCTATATTCTTCAAATTATATATCTATGAACAACAATTTTAATATATAAAAAAAATCAGCTTCACACTGTATCCCGCAGTACACAGTAGGGTAGGCAGAGGGAGCCTAGTATTACGACACTCCGTCCCCACTTTCTGCTGAATTCTGGAGGCATGGCGTGTTGAGTGGCAGAACACAACACCGCGCTTAGCCTCGACACCAGAGCGAAGAAATGGAAGTATAAATTTAAGTAAATATTTTATCTCCTCGAGTGGGGATCGAACCCACAACCAGTCGCTTTTACAGTCACACTTCGTGCCGTTGCGCCACGACTGGCCTCATAATTTTAATATATGGAAGTTTATAATTCCTTTTAAAATATTATTGTATACAGCGTTCGCGGTATAAGACCATAATTAATAATAACAGAATATATCTACGATACATAGATATAAGAAAAGCAAGGAAAATAATTTCAATCGATTTATATCCTGTTTTCTAACATTACAATGATTTATGTGCATATAATGTGATGACAACATTTATGTTTAGATCTACGATCTACCATAGAAAAGAAATAACAAAACTAGAAATAAAAATAAGAAATAACTTTTTCTACTATTTAACTAATATAAAAAAACAAAATAAATCAAAAGTAAAAGGCCAGTCGTGGCGCAGGGGCACATAGTTGTAAAATCAACTGGTTGTGGGTTCGATCCCCACTCGAGAAAATGATATATTTATTTACATTTATACTTCAATTTCTTCGCTCTGGTGTCGAGGTAAAAGTGCGGCGCTGAGTTCCGCCACTCAACACGCAATACCTCGAGAACTGGGCGGAAAGTGAGGAACGGAGTGAGTCTTAACATTAGGTACCCTCTGCCTACCCTGCTGTGTGCAGGATACAGATTAAAACTCTAATATAGTTTTAAAAATATGCGTAACATGTTGGTTCGCAATTTACTTATTGTTTTTTTTTCAGAATGACATCAGCCGTCGCAGGTGCACGTATATACATATAATAAATTATCTGTTCCCCAGACGCTAAATATTATGGCAAACATTAAAGATGACTTTCTGAGAAATTCCTTCATAATGTTATTGTATATGGCAAAACCACCGTTTTGCTTGTTTATATTAATATTTTATATATATAATCGTTTGCAATAAAATATTCAAATTAATACAATGCAAGTAAGTTAAGCCGTCACGGGAAAAAAACATTTTAAATAAAGCTGAATATACAGGAACCTTTTAAAGTATCATCAAATCTGCATAAGCGAGACCGTGATGAATACGAAAAGCATCTGGAAGGGGTTTTTATTCTATATTTACAGATTTCTCTGCAAGTCAAACTTGAGTTAAATAGGGAGCTACTATTAAAAATCTTAACGTAAGTATAAGTACTATACATACACGATACCTATCTTTTATGTCATTTTTCTATTTTAAAATAATTATAATATAATTAATTATTTACAAAACTATTTTGAGTTACATAAAACTTTTATTGCCAATGTGTCATTTGAATAGTCTCAACAGAAACATTCCAAAGGATAAAGTTCATTATGATAAGTGACGTCAATATTAGGGATTGATATAACTCGCAGCTAGCATTTGTTTACCGTCGAGTCATTATAAGTGATTTTATATTAGCTACAAGAGAAATAGATCAATTATAAAAGAAATATTATATTATGGATATATTTGTAGCAGAAACAAAACGCTACAACTCTATAGAACAAATAAAAAGGGAGACTAATACATCTCTGTCACGACGCTATAGTTCTGCTAATTAAAACGTACATCTTACAACATCTGTGCGAAATGTTACGACACAATTCATAACGTTTAGAATATTAATTAACATTAAATTCTTAGTCAGAGTCCGCCGGTTGTACGCAAAACCACTTCCCCCTCCCCACGCCTGCACCCCCAACCGCCAGTGACGTCATTACAAGCTTGCTTACGTCATAGACGGAGCGGCAAAGAACTTGCGCCTTTGGACGTCCTTAATCGATGTCGAGATTACACAAACGAGGCATCAAATTGCATTTTATATAAGGAATATTAAATTCCTCCTTATTAACGCCTACATAATAACTTAAAACACTTGAGAACTACACATCAGTATAAAATTATTTATGAAAAAAATAAATAAAGAGAATTATATAAACAATATATGATTAATAATAATAGTAAATCTTAAGTACATATCAAATTCATATACATAACTTAGCTTTACTTACATGGTCACTATCATATAAGGCACTCGGATATGTATAAAACTCCTACACTTTCCACATTTATGGTGGAGCGTAGGTCGTATATTGAATTATTGAAATTAATCCTATCCTTATGCTTGTTTCTTACTCATACAACCGTTCAGTCATTCTATAGTTTAAGAATGTTGCTCTTCATTTATTTTATATTTTATTAATTTACAAATTTAGTAGATAATCGATTCTTATTAAAAAATTACATTCAATATTATTATTTAATAAATAATCTTAAATAATAATAATAAAACTAATAGTAGCGTTAGAATAAAGCAGTGGAACTAACATAAAGTTGTGATTATAAGCTTTGACAAGAACGTAAAATATGGAGAATTCTTTGAAACTTTCAATTTAAAATAATTGAAGATTTATATATTTATGAGTTAAAATAAAAATCAGCTTCACATTGTATCCCTCACACAGCAGGGTAGACAGATGGAACCTAGTGTTAAGACAATCCGTTCTCCACTTTCTGCCGAATTCTGGTGG
Organism: Heliconius hewitsoni; assembly: GCA_018230445.1. Lineage (NCBI taxonomy): Eukaryota > Metazoa > Arthropoda > Insecta > Lepidoptera > Nymphalidae > Heliconius > Heliconius hewitsoni. The sequence continues at coordinate 967 of DWAN01006080.1, read as the reverse complement.
CATTGCGTGTTGAGTGGCAGAACTCAACGCCGCGCTTTGCCTCGACACCAGAGCGAAAAAATGAAAATATACATTCTAGTTAATATTTCATCTCCTCGAGTGGTGATCGAGCCCACAACCAGTAGGTTTTACAATCACACTTTGCGCCCCTGCGCCACGACTGGCCATATTTATGAGTTATTTATTATTAATATATAATACATATATATGTGTGTAACGGTAGCACGAAGATCGTAAGTGATTTACAGCTAACTTGGCAAGTTTTTAAATAATAAATATCATTTAGCGTCACTGCATACATGTCCAACGTGTGGCGTCACAAATGTTTGACTAAACTTCCAACTAATAATAACATTATAGAAGTCCTAATCATAATATAATATTTTAACTAAATAATAAGAATTGTGCCCATCGTAGCTCCGTGAGTGTCTAACTGGAAACGCAATGGTCGTGAGCTCGATCACCACTAGGGGGAATTAATTATTTTCATTCACCTGCTCTTATAAAGTTTCACATTAAACATGGAGAGTAGATTGTCTTGGCAATCGCCTCACCCTGCGTGTCCCGGTATGCGGGTTAATGCGTGGAGCTGAGAAAAATAAGAAAAATAAACTCACCGAAAATTTCTCCTTTACTAGCATACTCCGAGACAATGTAGATCATGTTTTTTGTCTCCATGACCTAAAAATTAAATTATTAATATTATTAATAAGCACAAAGACAATAAATTATTGTATTATTATTATAGATATTTATTTAATAAAAGTGTGTTTGCGTGTATATGCAATTAATACTTTTGACGTATTTAAATTTTTTTAACTTTATTATATTTTAATATTTTTTTTGTTATCAGAGAATTTTGTTTAAAAAAACATAATAGATCTCTACGGAAATAGAAAAGTGATTTTATTCTATACTAGCGACCCGCTCGCGGCTTCGCCCGCTTAAACCACAGAATACTAATAAG
>DWAN01006079.1:0-10724 GCA_018230445.1 Heliconius hewitsoni | reverse complement strand
CTGTAAGCGCGATGGTTGTAGGTTCGACTCCTTTTCGAGGAATGAATTCTCGATTCAGGCGGAAAATGAAGAACGGAAATTGTTTCTGTTCAAGCCAATAAATAGGTTTGTTAATTTTAGCACAAGTATTGATTTCTCAATTTCAAACTTTTGTTATATAAGGTATTAAATGAATAGCAGTTGTGATGCAAAATTACAGCAACTGAATGTTAGCGCGATGGTTGTAAGTTCGACTCCTTTTCGAGGAACGAATTCTCGATTCAGAAAAGTGAAGAAATGAGTATTAAATTCTCTTGTTTCTATCATACACATCATGAATCTGAGAAATTAAAAAGATAATGATTATGGTTTCTATCTGCTCTGCCGTGTGCGGGATGCAGCGTGAAGCTGATTAATTTATTTCTATTAATATTTTATCCATGACGTTTTTGGCGAATACGAATCTAGTGAGATTATATAACAAAAACTTCTACTTTACACGTCCCCATAATAAAGAGTAGTAGTGACTGTATTCTCCACTATTCTCTTGTTACAGAGTTTTTGTATTTTTTATGTAATATTTTTTTTCTTGTAGGGCGATAAATTCTTGGACTTCGGAAGGCCTCCATTCTGGAACTGTCCTATACCTGAAGACGATATGAAACCCGCTAAAGATGATTCTCATATTATTGAAAAGAATAAAGAAAATGTAAGTTTAACATTTATTTTGAAAATTATTTTTTTCTTTGTGGCCAGTGACGTGGGGCAGGGGCACAAGCTTGAAGAAATCAAATTAATATATTTATTTTTTTAATTTTTGGACAAGAGTAACTCAGAAAACTTTGTAGGATCACTTTGTTTTCCGTCCGTCAACACCATTTATCTCGAGAAATTAAATCATTCTCAATTAAGACACAAAAGTCTATGGTCACTTAAAGCGCAAACAAAATCAAGCTTCTAAGTCATCGCAACCCAAAGACACGTATTTATGCATCATTTTTAATGAAAAGGTCATTTTGTACAAATTTTATCGCGTCATCGAAACCTATAGGGTACTTCCTGTGTACGTATAGTTATAAATTTTTAGCACGAAGGGAGAAGTTACAATACAAAAAAGGGAAAAAATAATTTAAAAAAAGTTAAATCCGAAACGTTAAAAAACATTTCAAACTTATATTTGTAGTTCATATCATACAAATATGCAGGCAAATTTAAGTTTATCTACAATCCTGAGGTACTTCTGTACCTATTCTGCGGTGTTCTTTCTTGATAAATTCTTCAATGCAATAATATCTTTGTATAGTAGAAATTTATTAAAACCTCCTTACAGAAATACTAACAACGTAAGTAAGTAGCAAACATGCGATAATAATTTAGTCTAGGCTTGCTAGGACCTTATGGTCAGAGCGCATGGACGGAAAAGGCCCAGGTTCTTTTTTTATTTTCTAAAATATACTTATTAATAATTAATCATAATAATATGTATTTGTTTAGGCACAAATAATAGAGTTCAAACCGGTGCCGCGTCCCCGCCCGGTGCCTGCGACGTTGGCCTGGGACATCCCCGGCATACAGTGCTATGAGCCTCCAGATGGCGTTTTTTACGCGCAGATGGGACCTACAGGAGGGAAACATGGATATTCTGCTATAACTGGTAAATTAAAATTTTTTATATAGTAATATTTTTAATAAACTTTTCGCAATTTTTCGGCATGTTTGGTTTTAACGTATTGCTTATTTGATACGAATATTTTTGCAATGTAATAAACATTCGTCGAGAATATTTTTATAAGGTAAAATATGTCCAAGCTTACTCGAACACCCCCAAGTAAATGCTCCTCAGTATCAAACATAGTTGAGCGGGATGCTTCAGATGATAGCGAAATAGATTTTGTAAATACCAATTAGACAAAAAGACCGAGGACAATTTTGTCTTCATGGGAAGAGGATCTCAAGAATTACTTCGTTTATAAAAAATAAACAAGGTGATTCTATCACTAAAACTATTTTTAAACAGACTGCACTCATAAAAAATCTAGCAAATAGCGTTGCAAAGCTAAATGTCTTTTTGTGCCCAAAACGAAGAAATTAAAAGAACAAATAACGAAATTAAAACATCCATTACTCTTATAAAAGAAAAATACGACAATATGAAAAAAGAAGTGGAATCCCTGAAAAAAGAGAAGCACCAGCAGATTAACTATATTGAAAACTTAGAAAAGAAAATAAACGATCTTCAACTCAAGTCACGTACGTCCTCCATTGAAATTGGAAATGTATAACGCAAAAGAAACAACTAGTGATCTACGTGAACTAGTTTCCAATATAGGCAATATAACCAACGTATCTATAAGTCAGTCTGATTCTAGGGACTTCTATAGAACTGATGGAAAACGAGCAAAACAGCGCCCCATTGTTGTCGCTAAGTATTTACTACGGTTCAAAACAAAATCACTCTCCTCAGAAACATCCGGGAAGAAAATAAGGCAAAAAAATCAAATGCTGAGTAAATCTATACCGAAACACTAGGTATTCCTAGAAAACGTCAACTAGTATCTACTTATATCTACTAAAAAATTATTTAACTCGGCGAGAGCGTTCGCAAGAGTTAATTAATATAGAATTAATTATAAACTCTGCTGGGTAGTAAATGGTAACATATACATTCGTAAAACTAAAGAAGGCAAGCAGATTCTTATAACCACTGGTACTACCCTGAGTGATCTGAAATCTAGTCATCATTCTAGCTTAATTGTTTGTAATTTGCATTTGTATGTTATCAGTCAAATCGCTACACAACTCACACCTGGCGTTAATCCCGGCTATTGCCAGAGTATTCCTTCCTACTCAACCTACTCTACTTTGCACAGTCTGTAGCGTCGTCGGTGGTTAGATCATTGGCTCTCATGTCCTCCATCATAACATCCAACCAGCGCTTCCTTGGGCGCCGGGAAGGCTCACTCCAGAGACTGATATAGCAAGGCACTTGCATCCGACAAAGTTCTTAGCCCGGCTTAGAGGCTCTTGGAGCTTATTCACAACGAGACGGACTCCAAAACTACTTCGACTACTTACTAATGAATGTGTTACGTATGGGGCGCAGGCCATGTACTCGGTCGTCGATACATTTAGTTTAAGACTACCCTTCCAGAGGTTCACTTTACGCTCCAGGATAAGTCGGCTTTCGTCAATGAGTGCTATGTCATCGGCATACATCATCAGCCAAAGAGGCTGGTCTTGGATGTGAGCCAAGACAGTATCGAGCACTATATTAAAGAACGGACTAAGAGCCGAGTCCTGGTGAACCCCTACTATAAACTGGAAGGGTGTAGTGTCGCTAACAGCAGTCCTATTATGTATCTGATAATCTCAATGTAGGCCTCTTGGATCTCAATATAAGCCTCATGGAACCACACGGGAAGCTAAAAAGAATCATTAAAATCAATTCACCCAGTCAAATGTGCTGAAGTAACAAAGATAAAAAAAAGCAATCGAATTGATAACCTCCTTTTCTTACAGAAGTCGGTTAAATTTTTTTTACTCGTATATGATTGTTGTAACAAACACATCGTAATAGGTAAAGTAAAAAAAAATATTGAGATGCCTGACTTATAAACTCACTAAAATCTTTTAGAAATACAAATTATTAATATTTTGTGAATTCTTAATAAAGTCACTCTTGTTTGATTCCTTCTTTTCTTCTTGTCCCCCGTTTTTCTTTCCTAATAAAAATTGTATAATTCTTAATATTCAAGTCTAAAAATATAAAATTTTCTATTTATAAAATTTCTTTCTCAAGTTAATAAAAAGTAAAAACTTCACCAGAGTCACTTTTCCCTAAAATACAGGTATGTTCGTAGCTTAGGGTGTAAAGCAGATTTTGTAACTAAGTAACTTATATAGCCTTTGTCATGTAGTTTTCATTGTCTGTAGTTACTTTCTTTGAGGAAATAAAGTTTTTTTTGATGTTATAATTTTTTTTTTTAAATATTGTTCATTTTTGGGAGTTAAGTGTTTCGAACACTACTATAATTTGTGGATACGTTAAGACTTATGTTTTACTTACTTTACTGTTTGTAGGACAATTTCCAAAAAATGCACAACCGCTTTTGCCAATTAGTTATTTTTTCAAATAAAAGTAAAAAAACTATCCGAAATTACCAGGTAACAAATTGAACAAAATCTCAATAAAATCATCTTATTTAAATGAAACAAACTATAAAATGTTCTCAAAAAAATAATTTTAACTCTAAATTATTATAAATTTTAAAAACAAGCTTTTAAAATAATAAATATATAATATCTTTCTATAACTATAAATACAGCAAAATGCAGTTTCTTTCAGAGCTTTCTCCACAATATTTAATTCATTAACTGTTGAAGTATACATAATAGTATTTGAAATATTACAACAGTCTAAAGCGTAATGAAGGCTATAATAATGTTATAGGATAACACAACAATATATTTTCTGAGTGTTAAAATAAATAGTAAGGTCTTTTTTATTTTAATTACTTTTGTGTAGTAAAACTACATTTATATAAGAGCGACGTTTGACTGTACATTCGACGGTTGTGGGTTCTATTTCCACTCCTAGTATTGAAATATTATTTTCATTTTCTCATTCTAATATCAAAACCAAATACGGCGGTAAATTACGCCAATCAAAACAACATTCGTTTCTATCGGTTACTTTAAAAAAAATAATAGTATTATAAGTGTAACTTTTAAGTATATATAATGAGTTTGGAAATTCACAATATTTCTTTATAAAATGTATATTAACTTCTCCATTTTCTTCGAATTCTAGAGGCATTACGTCTTGAGTGGCGGAACTCAACGCAGTGCTTGGCTCCGATACCAGATCAAATAAATGAGCTCAAATATTTTATTTCTTCGATATTTATTTAATCATAGTATGAACTTGTTGTTGTCTATTGATATCTTATATGTAGTTCATTGATCACTGTACTAAAAAAACCATTCGGACGAGAATCAATAAAAATGTTTAAGGTGATTTGGATCTATTGTGCAATGTGGGTTCTAACGTTGTCGTGAAGCAGCAGTGGCGTAAAGCGATTTTCAGCCTCGGTTGTTTAGCAACTAGCTTTTCCATCATGATTTGCAATTAAAATGATAAAAGTGTGCCGTAATCATTTGGCAAAGTTTGAAAAAAATTGTAATGAACGATACCAGTAGTAGCCCACTAAACGCTTACAAGTAAGTTTTTTGGGTTAAATTTCTCTTGAGGCAGGATTTGGCTGGCTTGCCAGGGTCCAGCTATTGCAACGAGCGCTTCTGATTATCGTAGAGAATTTACTTTTAATCACAGGTAATGATTCTATATATATAGTGCCGGTTAAGTAATGCAACGCATCAGTCGACGCGTGTTTGTCAAATTGGAAAAATTTAAATCTTTCAAACATTTAAATTTTTCCAATTTGCTTAAAGTGGATTAAAATATTTTATCACTGACATCGCAGCCTGCAGCTAATGTTGGACGTTATTTGCGATGGATCCTCTTCCATAATAGTTTTCATTTCTTAATTATCAACTTGGGTCTCCACCGTCCATAGGGCTTGTTTTGCAGTTCGAAATTTCCAGAATAAAAACTTTGGAACCAAAAACGTACAATGTTTTCGTTTGCGACACGGCTGCCAGACACATCATTAACGCTTCGAGCCGTTTCTTCGATCATAAATAACGCGATATTTCATGTTTTCCATTTTCATTTTTTCTACAGAAAACAAAACAGAGTAAAAAAACAAATGATATAAATTGAATATAAATTTGAATTTGGAATTCCTAAACGAAGGGGAGATATTTGCGATTATATTGTTCAGTACGACAACCCGCCAATTTCATATATTGAGACCTAATATACCTAATAAGAAAAAAATAGAAAAATAGAACATTAGGTTAAAAATAAAATTTTGAAACGTTTATACTTCCCCCGTATTGGCATTTAAGACTTGATAAGAACGTGAAACTTTGTTGTCTAGAGCTCTTTGACATTTATGTAGATGCGATGTGAGTTCAAATCCTGCTTCGTCCCTTTATACCTGTCTAGATATTTTTCTTATTCTGTTTATGAGAAAAACTATGAAATAAAATATTTAATAAGAATAATTATATTTTTTAAATATTAGGTCACGTAGGTTGGGGCATATCTTGGTACATCAATGGCCTTTTGATTCCCGAAATAACAGTAGTTAGAGGAAAGAAATACACATTTGTAGTGGAAGGAGGCAGCAACCCTGATATACCAGCCAGATACCATCCCTTCTACATCACTGATGATCCTGTGGGTGGATATTACCATAAAACTGATGAAGAGAAACAGGTAAAGAATATAAAAATACTAATTATCATGAAAACAACACTCTGATAAAAGCACAAAGCGTGGCGAAGTATATTTACACCTTGCTATTTGTGAAATACAGCGTGAAGCTAAGTAAAATAAACAAAATTAAAAATACCTAAATTAGAACAATTAAACGAAATAACATGGCTTGATATTTAACATAGTTTTTTTATATGATTTGATTGATTAAAAAATATTAATGGACCCTTTCACAATAATTACAGAACGCAAAAATCTTCGCCGGTGTCCGTCGTTTACGAAATGGTGAATTATTACCAACAGGCGTTGGTAGACTTTGTAACTGGACTCCAGATAATGAAGGTCCAGAAGCAGACGAGTATCCAAGTTTTGGAGCTTATCAGAGATCTTTAACTTTAGTTTGTGAAGAAGGCAACCCAGGTGTTGTCAGCTGGATACCTGACAAAAACACTCCTGATACTGTTTATTATCAGGTAATTTATACGCTGTTATCAGATCTTCGATTTCTATTAAAAAATATCTTTTTTCTGATATTACTTAATTTTTTTGATATACGTAGATATACTTACTGTACTTTTTATTAAATCTGAAATAAAATATCATAAATCATGTTTTAACAAAATTAAAAAAAATGATTAATGGTTTAAGTCTTCTTGGATTATCATATTTTTTAAAAAATAACACCTTTATATACATATTATATTTTCTATACTTTTAAAAATATTTTCATTCTATAGAATCTATTTTAATTTTCTTTACACTATTGTTATTCTTGTGTAATATAATTGATCATATATGTAAATAAATTATAGTGATACTCATTTTTATATATAATTTTCAACTTCTGTTTTCTGTTTCAGCCTTTCAAGTCTTCTCGCATGAGGTTTATTCTATATCTCACACATTTTATCTATGATAGCATGTTGTATATATATTATTATTATTTTTAGACGAAATTTTGATTAAATGTTATTTTTACAGTGCTTTACTCATCGTTATCTTGGATGGAAGATAAATGTAATAGACGATTGTGACGCAACAGAGCCTGCGGAAAGCAGAGTTGTTGAGACTTATGCTCTTCCATCAGATCTGTTAGGCGAAGAGTCAATTCAGGTACAGAGTCGTGTGAAACCTGAAATAAAATTTTTAGATCAACGCAAAAAAATTGAGAAAATAATCAATACGAAACAAAATTATAACGATTTCAGCAGCAATAGGGGAGAGGGCTTCCCGTCACACGAGTATGAATTGCCGATATCACAAGTACAAATGAAGGAAGTTATAGAAGCAGTGGAAAGCTTGGAAGATCAAATGAAAGACGAAATGAAGAAAAACTCCACATACTTACCAAAGTTACAACAATACCAAGTGCACGAGGACGTCAAGGAGTTCGTACCTGAACAACCTATACGTGAAGGAGATGAATATATATTTGATACGGGAAAATTACCCGAGAGCTTTTTGTTACCACCAAATCAGAAACCGCAAACTTTGCAAAATGTATTACGACCGAATTCTCCTAAACCTTTAGGAAATATAAGACCGTCGTTCCGTAGGCCTGTGCCACCAGAAATAAAAATACGCAGACCTTTTCCTGGTCACAAAGGAAATAATCCATATCCTTTACCGATGCCAAATCCATACCTGCCACATTCTCACGGGATGTCAAAAAAACCAAACAAATATCATAATAACCGTCCCCCACCCAACATGAATAGACCGCAGCAAAATAATGTAACACCCATGAAAGCGATCATGCATCAATCTAAGCCTATTTATAATCAAGGGCCTCCAAAACACGCGCAAAAAGTACCCTCCGCACCAGTGCAGCCCATAATTGTGGGTAAGCCTAGTCATAATATTGTGCTCCCATCACAAAGTCAAACATTAAGCTTGGGTCATACAGATATAATCGCTAATCAAGTCGTAAAAAGTCAAATAACATTGCCTGGAACAAATGATGCGATTGCACAACAGAGCATACCTCAGATATTTTTTAGTAAACCAGGTCAAATAATACTTGGAAAACCTATGGACCATCCTTTACCTTTAGATCAGCAGTTGCCACAAAATAAACCACAATCGCATCCAGTAAGAACACCGTCTACCCTGATACCTGATATAATCTATCATTCATCAACGTCACGACCAAAAATTAATGAAAATATACACATAAATATTCAAAGTGAAATCAAATCATCCGATTTTATGGGACAATCAGCTGACTCTTCAACGTTTTCACCTGCAATTAATACTGGCTTCAAACCTGATTCCATTGTCATCGAAAGCGGTTTCAAGCCAATAATACGTGAGCCCTTAATGGCTGAAGAAGACAAAATAGCAGAATATGATGGTAATAGTGCAAATAGACGTGAGGATACAGATATAGAAGAAGAATATGAGGAGGGACCGCAATATATAAATGGAATTAATCACGCGTATCCGAGTGATAAAATAACGGAAACTTTTGAGCCTATGTTCATTCCGTCTCCTCCAGATCATTTGCTGTCAAGTAACGATAGAACTAAAGAAGTCTTTCCAAGCAACCATGCTAAAGAGGATAGACCACATCCGGTATACGTGAAAACTGAAAACGAACTAAATGCTTTATTTGGAAAGAAAAATATGGAAAGAGAAGCGCCTTCTGATATGATAATGGAATCAAATAAAGTTAGTCCTCAATACTTACCTCCCGTTACAAAGCTATCAAAAGAACATTTACAAAAACTGTCATCTGATCAAACGTTTACAACTTACGATGGTAAAACTATATCCGCTGCAACTTTGACCAGCGTGCCGGAAGTAAAATCAACAAAAATATTCTCTTCAAAATTACCAGCACATACTGAACTACTTCTAAAAACACCTCAATTTGGTCCTTTTAAAGGCGAAATCCCTCCCGTAGTAGCGGTACATGTACAAACAGATACACCAAATCTTTCGGATAGAAGAACTACTCATTTGAAATTAGTAACTTCTTTACATAAACTCGAACCTCCTATAATAGATGACTTAACAGCAGAAGGTAGTGAGAAGAAGGAGAAGGTAGAAGAAAATCCAGAAGGTGTTGCAGAAGAAGATGAAGAAGAAGATGAAGAATACGAAGAAGATGGCTTAGAAAATGAAGATAGCAAGCGTCGTAAAAGAGATACAAAAGCTGCTCTTTTTGAAGCCAATAAAGATAATGATGAAACTACAGAAATAAATAGAAAAGAAAACGATTCAATAAATCACGTGGATTTTGAAACCGTAGCTTCAGCTTCTAAAATAAGTTCTTCACTTACATATTTTGTTATATTAAATGTATTAAGAAGATTCTTTTAAGCTTTTCTAATTAGATATTTATTAATTTATTTATTGGTTTAAATTATTGCCTTGCAATTGGAAGCATTTTGACGATTATTAGTATTTTTAGCCATTGCTCGGGTCTGAGCTGCGTTTTAAAGATGGACTCCTTGACATTAACTCACTGTTACCACTTCACGCATCATGCAATTCAATACTCTGTTAGTTTTTAAGGTTTTGTAAATATATTTACTTTAATAATAAATAGAATAGAATAACCGATTGAATACTCTTTTATTAATATCTTTTACCAGATTACATGAAACTTATTAAAAAAGCGATCAAAAGTAATAAAAAATTACAGATTATATTAACAATTCTGATACACTTAAAACACTGTTTGAATTCTTGTTTGTACAAAATAAAATTTTATTTTAATTTTACTAATATTTAACCTAAAATATTAGTATTTATCGTGTTTTCACTCATTTTAAATCATTTCACAAACACAACAAACAAGATAATACTAACAATTAATATTTCACAGATTATTAAGTAATTATAAATTATTATTAAAACGTATAATCCTTTATATATCTGAGATATAAATTAAAAAACTAAATTCTTCTTATAGGTAAAAAAAATCACTACACAAATTACACGTTGTGGCGCAATGGGCTTTCGTGGTGTTTAATTATAACGGGTTCGATCCTCACTCGGGAGACTGAACCCGCGATTGTAGAAGCGAACTGTTTAGTTCTGCCACTCAACATGTGACGTTATCAAAATTGAGCGGAAGGTTGAGAACATAGTATCTTAACACTAAGTCCTTTCTGTCTACACTGCTATGTGGAAAAAGCTTAAAGCTGTTTTTCTTTGAGAATATATAGTTCAATTAATTATAGTGCTTCATTTGTGGTGATAACGCGTACCAGTTTTTCACAAATTCAAATTTTGAGGCTCAAGTTCAACTTCCGGGAATATTTGCATTATATATATTTTAATTCCCTAGACTTAGCCTAAAGAGCAATAAATATACATCATTATCAATATCATAAAATAAAATAAATCAGCTTCACGCTGTATCCCGCACACAGCAGGGTAGGTAGAGGGAACC
>DWAN01006078.1:0-10725 GCA_018230445.1 Heliconius hewitsoni | reverse complement strand
TTATTTTTAAATACGTTTCTATAAAAATTTACATGTAAAAAGGGGCAAATGTTTTCGAAATGTTCTCGACACCAGAGCGAAGAAAATGGAAATATAAATTTAAGTAAATATGTCATCTCTTCAAGTTGGGATCGAACCAACAACAAACCAGTCACACTTTGTGCCACTGCGCCACGACTGGCCTCAATATATTTATTATATATACTTTTTAATATAATATTTTTTTTTACGTATAACAATGTCTGTAAATGTATAAAAATCTTCAATTTGTATGATGTTTATATATCCGAGGACCTTCACTGTATTTTTATTTAAAAAAAAACGTTTATTAAAGCATCTACAATTATTAAATTGAGGCCAGTCGTGGCGCACGGGCTCAAGTGTTCGACTGCAAACGCAACCGGTTGTGGTTCCGTTTCCCGCTCGAGTAATTGAAATATTTTTATGTCCTCCCCCTGGTAACGAGGCAAAGGCGCGGAGTTGAGTTCTGTCAATGAAAACATATTCAGCAGGAAGTGGAGAACACAAGTGTCCTAATACCAGGTTATCTCATGTTCTCTACCTACCTTGCTATGTGCGGGATACAGCGTGAAGTTAAACGAAGTCTACAATACTCTAAATAAATGTTTCTTTTATGAACATAGATTTTCTCATAAACAAGTTTTTTATTCTATAGTATTGAATTGACTGTTTTTGCATTACTCGCTGTGGGACGATGCGCATGAGCTGTTTCAAATGAGCTTTTGTGTTTCCGCTCCAATTAAAATTTAATATTATATTGTACGTGGTACAAACGTGTGACTGTTAACGCGGCAGGTTGTGGCTTCAATTCCCATACAAAGAAATTAAATATTTCGTATTTATCTTCGCTCAGCTATCGAGGCAAAACGCCACGTATTTTATATTGAGTTGTTACATTTATTTTACATGAGTTCCACCACTCAATACGCGGAAAGTATGGAGCGGAGTGTCTTAACACTAATCACCCTCTGCCTACCCCACTACATTCAGAAAACAGCGTGACACTGAAAAACAAAAAATATTTAATATTGAGTTGTTACATTTTTTTTACATGAACATTTTTTGCGTAACAAATAAATACGTCAGTAGCCTTTTTTGTCAGCTCTTATTCAATACAATTTGTAAATATAGCGCAGTCATAATAATATAATAACACAACGATTATCTAAAGCGGTGTATGGAAAATTTTGTGGCATGACATGGTAAAATATGAATAAGTACCTATGTGACCGTTAAATATATTTTTTTTGGATCTGTTAGACATGTTTTGTTTTTATATGTTGCTTTTTTTTGTAATAGATCAGACTTTATTGTATCCCACAGCAGGGTAGGGACCGCCGCACCGCAAAGGGAACCTGGTGTTCAGACACTCCGTTCCCCACATTTTGTCAAGTTCGAAGGCATTCCGTGTTGAGTGGCCGAACTCAACGCCGCGCTTTGCCTCGACCCCAGAGCGAAGAAATGAAAATATTAATGGAAATAAATATTTCATTTCCTCGAGTTGGGTCGGTGCCCTTGCCAAATCTAAATCAAGGAGTCCCTTAAAATACGCATAAATATTCGTCTCCATTGTCCTCCTCTATTTAACAAGCCAGCTCCTACTTATCTAACCAAATATGAAAAGTATGTATTCAAAATATAAGCTTATACAATTTTTGTGTATACATATATACATATGTGGTCAACTGTTCATTTGATTAAAGGATTACAAGTAGCGTATTCGAATTTTGGTGATAAAAAAAAACTGGTACAGTCCGCGAGATCTGTAGATTTAGGTATTAAATTTGGTTAAAATATGTTTATAATTATTATATGGATTTTGTATATAAATTAATTTGTCAATTAATATATTAATAATATTTTTCTCTCCTTTTCCAGGTAAATGAATCCTGGTGCCGCAAAAATTATTGCTTGAGGTAAAATGTAAATATTATGAGAAGATGCGTTTTCACTTACTTTTATATGACAATTGTATCCTTATACGGGCATTTTACATAGATGTTATTTTTTTCGTATTTATTTCAGCTGCACATTGTACCCCGCTTGTGGCAGGGAGTACTAGCCTACCCTGCTATAATTCGGAATAGTGTTTGTATGTTAATTCTGGAGGCATTGCGTGTTATCTTTATCTTGACATTAGAGCGAAAAAAATTAAAATATTATATATTTCATTTCCTCGAGCTGGAGCTGTCCACAGCCTGTTGCGTTTACAGTCACACGACTGTCGTCGTTAGTTGTCTGTATATAAATAAACTAATCGACTTTACAGTATTATTTATACTTATACATAACAAATTGAATAGAAAATTTGCATATATTACAAAAAAAAATCGTGACCTACAAATGGCCAGCCTCTCTCAACTTTAACCAAAAGACGCCTTACTGAGAGGCACAGAGGCGACTCTGCCTAGAAAGGGCAAAATATTTAAATGAACCGGTTCGCCTAGTGTAATGGTACATTACCATAGTGATTATCTCTCTGTTACTATAGGTAATAAAGAAAATTATATAATTAAAGGCAGATTAGAATGTTAAATTTAATTATTGGAATTGTTGTTGTTGTGGCCACAACAACAACAATAGTGTGACTGTAAACTCGACTGGTTGTCGTTTCGATCCCCTCTCGAGGAAATAAAATATTTATTTACATTTACATTGTTATTTCTTCGCTCTGGTGGAGGCAAAGCACGACGTTAAGCTCCGCCACTCACTCCAGAATTCGGCGAAAAGTGGAGAACGGTGTCTCTTAATACTAGGTTCCCTCTGCCTAACCTGCTGCAGTATACAGCGTGAAGCTGATTTGATTTTGATTTGTTTTTGTTCTTTTATATAGGTACAATAAATAACTAAAAAAAAAAACAAAAAAAATATAATGTAAAATGTTATATAATCATAATAATAATATTTAAATTTTCACTCCTTTGCCGACTTTCCGCTGAAAATTGAAAGCGCTGCGTGTTGAGTGGTGCAACGCCGCGTTTCGCCTCGATGAACAAATGAAAATATTATTTCATTTCCTCGAGTCGGAATCGAACCCACAACCAATCGCGTTTCTAATCATTCGCCTAGTGCCCCTGCCCTACGACTGTCCTTACATATACTAAGTAAGCATGTCTTACAGTCAACGGCCACTTCTTAAGTCTATGTTTAGCCAAATGAAGGAAGCTCAGTAGGCGGGCTGGTGGTTATTAAATAAAGGCTCTAAATAGTTATAACAAATAAAAGGTTATACGCAATACAAGTATTCGTTAACCCCAGTTGGTATCAATGATGTCATACTCAATCTGATCAATTGATTTATTAAGTATTCATTTTATTACTCTCATAAAAGTACTTTATGGAACACGCACCTATGGAGTGTTAAATTTTATTTAATCTTAAACTGAAACTTGAGATACGGACGATAACTTTTTGGTTTAGAAAATAAAATTATATTTATATGAAAAAAATATATACAATACAAACATATAATTATATGAAAAAAATGTATAAAAATTATTTTATTTCTTATTACAAATTTAAATAGGTGTTTATTTGTTCCAGTCATTCAGATCGCATATTTTTATAAAAAATAATATTACAAACAAAATGAAATTAATAAAATATTTTAATAGAATAGAATAGAATAGAAATGTCACCAGAATTCAGCGGAAAGTGTGTAACGAAGTGTCTCTATTTGCTCCTGAGGTTCCCTCTGTATACCCTGCAATGTGCGTGATGCATAGTGAAGCCAAAAAGTACGAAATTTTGCGTTATACGATCAATTATCATAAAAAAAAAGATAATTGACATATTTGTGTAACATACATACGTACATATATAATATATGTAAATATATATGTAACTATTAAATATTCACAGCTTTTTACCTTTAGCTACCTAAAAATATGTGCTAGTAATAAATTCTTTCTGTACTTTAAAGAAACTATCTGCAACTAATCACTCCATCGAAACATTAAACAATTCCCTTATAAGGACACTCCTGTACTTATTTAAGTGCGGTTACCATAATTTAGAATTACTTAAGACGATAAAACATTGAAACTATGTATGTGATTAATGTATATGCTTATAATATGGGATTTTAGAATGTTTAAAGCAGGAAAATGTAATGGAAGGTTTTTTTTTTGGACTTGGAAATTGAATTTTAATTATATCATTATCGTTATTTTATAATAGAGGTAAAATAGTAATAATACGTCGAAACTTAAGAGGTCCTAGGTTTGATTGACATACTCAAAGGTCGAAAAACGTATTTTATTTTGGTTTTAGACCAGAACCAAGAATTGACTACTGATTTGTACCTAGGACTTTGACGTTTGACTATAACACATACATATATTATTATTAAATTATTAGAAACTTTTCCAGGGGCAGGAGCACAAGCGTGTGACTGTAAATGCGACAAGTTGTGAGTTGGATTCGCACTCGAGAAAATTAAATATTTAATATTTTCATTTCTTCTCTCTGTTGTCAAGGCAAACCGCGGCGTTGAGCTCCGCCACTTAACACTGAATGTCATTCGATAGTTTAATCACGTGTCATTCTGTTTGTCCCGTACAAACAACTACTGTACCGATTTTTACGGAATTTTCAATTGAAAACAGAAAATATTGTGGTGCAACATATATGCTACTTTTTGCTAATATGCAAATGGTAAAGTTTAAGTTTGTATATTTGTTTTCTTAATACATTATTTAATAATCACAATAAACAATCGAATACTTCAAACGGGCGAAGCCGCGAGAGAGTCGCTATTACATAATGCATACTTGAAAAGAAAATTTCCAATATACAATTTGGTAGTCAAAACGTAGTATTTCAGTAATGTAACACGGGAATTTCCGTTTAGTGCAAAATATAAAGATATCGATAACTTTTCCTCAATCATTTTATCAATTTTAGTTACACAGCTAGTCCACCTTTAAAATGTAGACTACACAGGTTGTGGGCAACCTAATAAATTTGATAGAATTATATTAAAATTTGTTGTAAAGATCTTTTTGGGTATTTTTGTTTATTCACTTTCACTTTTTGTGTATTCCACATAATAGCAAGGTAGTTCTTCGTTCCCCGCTTTCCGTTGAACTTTTCGAAACAATGCATGTTGAGTGACGGAACTCTACGCCGCGCTTTGGACACTTATTCTTAGCACATTTATTGCATAGAATTTTGCTATATGTCTTTATGTTCTTGATTTAGCATCCGTTTTTCACAACAAGAAAGTTCCCAGTTTGTATGTGATGTTATATCACATATACACCTAGCACATGTGTTTTTGTAAATGCGTGATGTGTTATGTTTGTATGTTTGTTCACAAATTTCTTGAAAACTAAAAATCATAACTGCATAATCCTTGTTGATTCTTATGAAATAAAAATAATGTTTTCTTATTACTAAGAATAGATTAAAGAAGTAATTTACTTCGCATGTCAATTTAAAAAATTAACGAGATTGCTTCTGGAAACCTACGCGTCTGCTAACAAGCGTATCCATTTTAATCTACCAACTGACTCATAATATGGCTTTATAAGGAACGTTCCAGAATTTCTTTGTGGAAGTACAATACGGTGTGAATTAAGTATTTATTTTAACTTCACGATTACAGCGTGTAAATGATAGTGTAGGCAGAGGGAACGTGGGGACCTATTGTTAAGAGACTCTGTTACCGTTACGTATTAATACGCTTCCTTTCCTCATTTTCTGAAGGCATTGCGTATTGAGTCGCGGAACTTAACGCCGAGCTTTGGAGCCACACTGGACTAAAGGAAATGAAAATATTCAATGTTTTATTTCCTCGAGTGGTGTCGAGGGTTGCGATTCCCACTCGGAGGTATGGAATATTTAATATTTTAATTTCTCCGCTCCGGTAATGACGGAGTTCGACGGAAAATGAGGAACGGTAATGCCCTGATGAGAACGGAGTGTCTTAGCACTAGATTCTATGTGCGAACACCACAAATTCTATGTGCGAACACCACAATAATATAACGTAGTTTATTTTAATGTATTACTTAACTATGTACACAAATAAAATAATAAACATTTGTAAACAACATTATTGTGTATGGGAATTCAACTTATTTGAATAAGTCGTGTTTCTCGCGGAACAACAGTTAATTAATACAAAACATATGTGAGAAAAACATTTTAATAACCAACGCATTAGCAAATTTAGCATTTGCTTTCTTCGATAGTTTTGTGTCTTAAATTTAAGTTTTTTTTCACTTCGTATGAAAGTCTAGTGTTACTCCGCTCCTCACTTTCCGCTGAATTCTGGAGGCATTGCGTATTGAGTGGCGGAAATCAATGCCGACTCTCTACCAGCTAAGAAATAGAATAGAATAGAATATTAAATATTTAATTTACTCGATTTGGAATCGAACTCACAACCTGTCGCACTTACAGTCACACTTTGTGCTCTTGCGCCACGACTGGATCTTTACTACTACCTCGCCATTTTTGTATTTATCTAGTGACACACAAGATATTATGGCAACGCATATATTATAATATGCGTCAACTGGTCTTCATTAGAAAAATATATTAATATTCAAAACGTTAAATATTTTTTATAAAATATAACCTTAAGCATCATTCGGAAACGGGAAAAAAATGTATCTTTATATTATGTATGTTTGTTTGGATGTTCATTATTCGCAAGGCTAAGTAGATTTCGATGCAATTTAGCATACAGATAGACGGTAACCTTGATTAATGTATAGGATACTTTTTATCCCGGTACATGTCCTGAATTAACGAGTAGGTTTTATTTCATGTTGGTCTGTGACAGAATCATATGAAAAATAAATTTATCACCGACTTTAAAAAGGAGGAGATTTTTATTACAGGCAAGAAAAGCGTTAATGGATAACTACTAAATACACAAAAAAACAAATAAAAAGTATTTTTTTTATCAGTTTTTATTTGATAACTTTAAAAAAAATCCAATGACTTCAAAAATAACGGATTGAACGGATTGAAAACAGTACAAAAGTATCAATGATTTCGTTTTTTATTTATTAATATCTATATAATTTTAAAGTTGGTTTTATTATATTCTTAAAAATTAATTTAAAAACGATATTTTTAATATCTATATTCAACACGTTGGCGCCATATAAATTAGCACGCAAACAACAACGCAACAGCAAATATTGTATAGTGATCGTACGTTGTGCATAGGTTTCTCGGCACGTCGTAAGATATGTAAATATTTTGGATAATAATAAACGTTTATTTTTAACCTGAAGTAATACTTCAATTTTAATTATAACATATTTAATTAAATTTTGAATTTTCCGGCATTTCGTGGCGAAGCGCGACAGTTGCGAGTTCGATTCCCATTTAGGGGAATCAATTATTATTTATTGATTTTTTTACTTCCTCGCTCTGGTAACAAGGCAAAACGCGACTTTGATTTTCGCCACTCAATACGCAATACCTCATCCGTCGGATACTTTTTGACAACTAAACTATTGAAGAAATACCTACTAATGTCGAAACTATACCTATATATTATATTATGTTAATTGTTTATCAAATTACATCATGCAAAAGCGTACATACAGACATTTTATTTCAGTTTAAGAATATGCGGAGAGAATCTGGGACTAAGTTACCAGAGTGTTAAGACACTCCTTTCCCAATACTATTTTACCCTCATTTTCCGCCGAATTCTGGCGGCATTGCGTGTTGAGAGGCGGAACTCAACGCTGCGCTTTATTTTGACACTAGAGCGAAGAAATATGGGGAATGGAACCCACATCATACGCTTGTCCGCGGCCCCCGCGCCGTCCTTAGACACAACATATCTTTTAAAATTTCAAATTACACTAAAATACGATACTTAAACGTGAAAATTTAAAAAAAACTGTCTCACAAAATATATAATAAGCACATAAAATAAAATATTTCCTATACAATCTTATATTAAATCATTCTACAATATAAATACATTGTTTATTAAGAATAAACAAGAAACAAGTCCTAAGGGAAGGTCTGTTTTGTTAGCGGCTGCAGATTCAAGATGATTTGCGTCACTAATGCTCTTGACATTACGGCGACTCTGCAACTTAATACACACAAAGGAATATAGCCTCAATTAAAATAAAAATAGAGGCTATGTCTAGATAAACTAATATTGTATACAAAAAAATGTGTACAGTCAAGGTGTTCATACTTTTTTTTTCAATTACGACAATTGCACAATTTAATATGATTATTACAATTATTAGTAATTCAATAGATTTAGTTTTTTTTTATCTATCATTTGATTTGTTTTAAAATAATTACATAAACTACGTCATCGTAGTTGAAATGTGTTTCATTGATGACGATTGGATTGTGGTTTCAATAATAACAATAAAAATTGGCCTGGATTGGCCTCGAATCTATTTTATATTTATATATAGCCAGGCCTCACGGGAGCCCCGAATGGCCTACAAACAATTGTAAAGTAAACTGTTATATTTTCTTTTATTTTTTATTATATTTGGATAGCTGTCTCCACGGAGTAAAACAAAGTGATATGGGAGTGAAAGTAGGTGACTTAAATGTAAATTATCTGCTGTATGCAGATGACGCAGTGCTCATTGCATCATCAAAATGTGAGTTGCAGGCATTAGTCACCACTCTGAAAGAAAGGAGTGAAAATAATAGCCTAAGCCTGAATGCGAGTAAAACAAAGGTTCTGATATTTGAAACAAAATTAACAAAGAACGGAATGCAAGATCAATGTAAATGGTAGGATATTAGGACAAGTGAACTTTTATTTTTTATCAAAAAGAAGGAGTGCTAGTGCACAAAAAAGTGATCATTTATCTATGAGAATATAATTAAATACTTATCAAGGTCAATTATTTAATCATTACATTATAGTAGTAAATTAATTATTTAATTCAAATTGACAAATATTAAACTTAACTTATTATTAAACAGAACAAAAGTTAAATAAAAATAACCAAACCGATTTTAGATACTAAATGCTTAATGCTATATCATTTATATCAATACTAGCGAAATTACTTACTTGTGATATAAAACAAATATAACATTTTAACAGAAGTTTGCCCAAATAAAATAGTACAAACTCTACACTTAAATCGGTTTAGCTATTTCAGAGATTAGCGTGAACAAACGAACAGACAGACAAAAAAAACAATTGAATATCTACGAAAGTGCAATTTAAGGCTTTAATATTTTTTTACATTAGAAATTTGAAGTCCACACTTACATTATATATTGTAAATGAAACTATTTTAACCGGATTAATCGCGTATATTTGTCAGTCTACCCGTGACCACGGACTACTGTAAAAGTGTTCGAAACGTCGGGTTCCCCAAAAATGTATAAAATACAAAATATACGCGATTAATCCGGTTAAAATAGTTTCATTTACAATGTGTAATAATCGTGAAAATCAAAGAACTTATTACATTATATATTAAAACGAGAACGGTAATTCAGTGTATCAAGTAAATAATTAAGTAATGTAAGCGGACGAAGCCGCAAGCGGGTCGCTAGTTTTAGTATGAAACAATAAAAGAATTGAGCTTAAGAGTGGTATTCTAGATATAGTAATGAAGGCCAGTGCATTTAATTTTTGTATCAGTAAAAAATAAGAAACTAGCACAAATAACAATAAGTAAATATCATTCGTGACTACAATCTAACTAATAGATAAAAAGTGTATACAGCACCAAGATAACGATGTAAATATTGTATATACTAACTACTTTTTACATAAGACTTGTGTACCTTGTAAATATATCAATTATATGCATTTAGAGTTTGTGTGTTTTAATCGTATCGTCTGCTTTTACTACATATTTCTGTTTTATATGCATGGACTTGAGGCCAGTCGTGGCGCAGGGGCACAGAGTGCTACTGTAAATCGTCTGGTTGTTGGTTCAGTCCCCACTCGAGGAAATTTAATATTTATTTTTACATTTATTCGCTCTGGTGTCGGACAGAGCGTCGAGTCCCGTCTTTCAACACGCAATGACTCCAGAAATCGGCGGAAAGTGGAGAACAGAGTGTCTTAAAACTAGGTTTCCTATGCCTACCCTGCTGTGAGCGGGATACAGCTTGCAGCCAATTTATTTATTTATTTTTATTATATGTATGAACACATGAGAATTTTAATGAACTCCAAGAAAAAATATATGTAATAAAAATGTTAAGAGAAGAACATAAGATATATTTCATTCGGAAATATGTAATCATAACGTAATTTCTGCAGTATTTAAAATTATTTACTATTGAAACTAACTGTAATCTTTTCCTTTTTAATCACTTTCACACAATTAGAAATACATTATTGATTTAACATTTTCTGAATCAGTTACAAGAACAATGGAATCTAACCTTTCACTTTTTGACACCAGAGTAAATGAAAACTTTTTATACAAACAAAACAGAATACAAAGAAAAAAACCCGTATTCGGAAAAAATTAGGGCTTGCAACTAGTATATTTTTTTACATAACATAAACATTAATATACATATAATCAATATTTAAATTAATTCAGTACCAATTACCAACACGATTTTCAATTTACGAAATATCATCGTCGACACTACCAAATATTACGAAACTGAAATATAAAATCAAAATATGCTTAAATATAAAGATTATTTATTTATTTCAGAAATATATATATATATATATATATATATATATATATATATATATATATATAT
>DWAN01006077.1:0-10726 GCA_018230445.1 Heliconius hewitsoni | reverse complement strand
TATAATACGTATATATATATATTTAAGTTCTATAAAAGGAAACTAAAGACTGTGCAAAGTGGAGTAGGTTGAGCAGGAAGGCAGACCCTGGCTGGAAAAGCTGGAATAATGTCAGGAAGAAGAAGAAGAAGGAAAGGAAAGCATGTCTTTTAGGTTTTTTAACAGCTAGTAAAACGAAAAATTTTCGTATATAAATAAATAATTCTTTAGATTTAAGGTTCGACCGTATATAATACAAACAGATTGCTGATTACACAAAAATGACGTCAATCTATACAATAAGAATATTATAAAAGAGAAAATTTTAAACTGCTCTAGGTAACTATAATTGAATATTCTTAAGCAACTTAATAACAGTTAAGTTGCTTAAGAATAAACTAATTATAATCGGCTATATTTTGCGCTACTATAGTTAAATAGAAATAACTCAGTCATGTATGGTGATGGTGGTGGTGGTGATATGTCAACAGATACATTCCTCATTGATATCCTGGCTTATCCAATTCTAAAAAAAAAAAATTTTATTCCGACCAGTAGGTACTTCCTGAGTTTGCGCGTTAAACCAAAAAAACTCTTCTACTTTTTAATATCAATACAGATTAGACAATAATATACTATAAAATATTTTAATATTTTTTTTATTACAAACGATCTCTAAACTAGAAGGAGCGAGATAGATTGTGTGAGCGAGGGAGACAAAGCGTATTAAATGCACTTCCGCTGTACAGAGGGGACTCAGGTGGTCGCGCTACAGGTGACTGTTTTGAAGATTCGTATATTTAAATCGTTTTAGCGTACTAAATAAGGTAGTTGATAATGAAATTGCTTAAAGTGAGGAGAGAGAGTAGAATTAAATGATTTATTAATTTTTTTCTTATAAACGGTTTGGCAAAGTTATTTTTATAAATGAATAATGGCAAAAACCTGTACATTATACCTTTTATATGTGTTTTTTTTCGAATATTCTTAATATTTTTAGAGGTATATTAAATGTATATATATTTACCAAAATTTTTAATAATTAAATCATTAATATATCAGTCAATTGAGGCCTGTCGTGGCGCAGCGGCACAGTGTGACTGTAAAACCGCGTAAGTTCTGCCACTTAACACGCAATGCCTCCAGAATTCGGCAGAAAGTGGGGAACAGAGGATGGAGGTACGGAGGACACTAGGTTCCCCCTGCCAACCCTGCTGTGTGCGGAATACAGCGTGAAGCTGATTTATTTTTTTTATTAATATATCATTAATACACAAATTTATCGGCGTTAAATTACGAAAAACAATTGAAAACGTCTATAACATAGCAAATCTGTCATACTAACTAAGTCGAATCAAATCAACTATCCACTAATTAAGCGTGGCAGCCTGCCATCCGGCTAGGTCGAGTGTCCTTGATACCGATTCTACGTAGCGATTCATCTGTATTAATACTAGCGACCCTAGATGACTTCGCCGGCTTAAATTTATTGTTATATAATATTATGCATAAATTATAAGTAGTAAGAATAATTTGTGATGCCTATGTGTTATTCTGATGTATAAACTATATTTCTGTAAAGTTTCATCTAAATCTGTTCAGTAGTTTTTACGTGATAGTGAAACAAACATCCATCTTCACTAACTTTCATGTTATTATTAGGTAGGATTAGTAGGGCAGAATTATTAAGCTGAATTTGTTTGGGTAAACGCTAAACGCATTTTAACTTATAGGAGCGGGAAAAAATATTTTCCTCCCCAGCAAGTAAGAATAGAACCAATAACCGCGATTGTAGTCAAACGCTTTACCGTTCCAGTATGAGGCGTATTTTAATATAATAAATTGTACATAATACTAATACTTGTAGTGTGGCCGTTGTGGCACAAGTGCCTGAATGTAAACACGACGGTTGTGGAATCGATTCCCACATGGGAGAATGAAATATTGAATATTTTCATTTCTTTGTTCCTGTAAAGAGGCAAAGCGCGGCGTTGAACCACTAAACACGCACTGTCCCGAAAATCGGGCAGAAAAAACGGAGTATCTCAACTTTCAGTTCTCTCTGCCAACTCTACTATATAAAGGCGACAATGTGAATTAAATAATTCTTTATTAAAGCATTCGATCAATATTTATAAGTTACATATAGAGACAACAAAGGAAGTACCTACTATTTTTGTAACCAGTTTCATATCGGTTTTGATCATTGATAGTCGATTTTTATTCCAATCATTTTAATAAGGAAGTAGTAAATTTCGTGATATTTACATACAAATTATTTTTTATTATTCATTGTAATATGAAAAATTACTTCAAAACGTAAGTTTTACAATGTGTATAGTTTAGCGCTGTACAAGCACAGTGAGTATAATCGCGACGGTAATGTAAGTTCGATTCTCACTTGGAGGACTTAATACATTTCGACATTAATTGGACAATAAATGTGGAAATTGTCCTTTATAGAACGTTTTTTTTTCGCCGTATCCCACACACAGCACAGAATAGGCATAGGGAATCTAGTGCTAATACACTCCATTCCCAGTATGTTAGCCAGTTAGCCAGTTTTTGTCTATTTCTGGAGATACTACGTGCTGAGTTGCGAAAGTCGATGTCGTGCTTTACTTCGTCACTTCGTCAGCAAAGAAATGAAAATATTTCGTCCACCCGAGAGAGCTCGAACCCACAACCGTCGCTCAAACTAGAAACTTAGTATAATGTATAATGGAAAATAACTCTGGTGTTTACAACTAGCCCGGTTATACATCATAAATATTCCACTGAGTGGCATTTGAACCCGATAGAGTCTTGTATATGAAGAAATTAATAATACAATATATAATGTCATGGATGTATAATCATAACTACAATATGTAATATTGAATTAATTTATTCGTCCATCTTTTTGTATTCAATTTAAAATATTGATATTTATATTAATAATAAGTAAGCGCGACTGTAGTGGGTTCGATTTCCACTCGGTAATATAAATGATCTTTTAATTTCTCGTTAGATTCCCTTTCCTCTTAACACTAGGTAGAGAGATCTACACTGCTCAATAAAAAATCGTGTTTATGTGTTTAATAATTTTACTAATAGCCTTGATCTACCATCTGGAATCATAAATCATTTTAAATGGAACTAATTTAACCAGATTACGCGAATATACGCATAATACGAATACGAATATATAATATACGCGATTAATCCGGTTAAATTGGTTTCATTTAAAATGTATAATAATCGTGAAAATCAAAGAACTTATTATCATAAATCATATTGGAAATCATATTGGATAAGACTCACATGGCTATCCGGTATCTTTTAAATTATTGCTTGTATTACGATTATCAAATAAAGAAGTAGAAGCTGCTATCTCTGCTTTACTCAGACACCACATGCTAAGCGGCGCAACTCAACACCGCACCTTGTTTATCAATGAGTGATCCGAATTATAGATTCTCCCATGTGGGCATACTCATACATATATTTTTTAATTCTGCTTCACGCCGTATCCTGATGTGTCTCGCATCTAGTAGGGTAGGCAGCTGGGACCTGGGAACTTAGTGATAAAACACTCTATTCTCGGTTATAACACTTTCGTACCCTATTTTCCGCCAAACTCTTCAGGGACTGCGTGTAGTGGCGAAACTCAACGCTGAAAAAATTGATATTTAATTCTTTCGAGTGGTAATTGAACCCACAACGGTCGCGGTTGCAGTTGCACGCTTGTGCCTTTGCCCCACGACTAGTCTCAAAGACGCAAAAAAGTTCAAAAAAATTTAATAATCATCTACAGTGTCCAAATATTTTTGTCAAACAACCTTATCTAATAAGAGGCGGTGACGCATGTTGATCTTTATATTCGGTATTAAGTTTCATCTCTACATATAGAGACTGTGATAAATAAGAAACGGCCAAGTGCGAGTCGCGACTAATGATGGTTCCGTTGTAATGAGCACAAAAGAATTAATATAGGTTTATAGAAATAAGCTAAGTACTAATGATATTTTTATATAAAAATATAGGAACCACGTCTCAATTGTGTAGTCCTAAAGTTTCGGAATTCAGAAAAAGACTCCAGTTATTACCATTCATCTAAGGAACCCTAGAAATCGCAACTCATCTTAAAATAAGGCATGCTCTGTCATATTATCAAGTAGCTTATCTTATTTAATCTAAGGATATTAAAAAAATGCGATAACGTCCACATAAATATGTATAATTGGGAATATTTAATGGTTTTATGACGTAGTTGGATTCCCTACTTTCCGATCAATTTTCGAGACGTTGCGCGCTGTGTGGGTGTACGCAACACTTACCTTGCTATCACGATGAAAATCTATAATTCAGAATAGAGAAAAACGAGTTATGTCACGAAGTCTCTCCGTTCTGATATGGCAAAACGCGACGTTAAGTTTCGCCACCTGTACGTGTCAAGAATATCTAGAATTTAAATGGAATGCCTAGCTTTCTGTTTCTGTAGTATTTAGCTAAACAAAAGAATGTACATGATTTCTTTTTTATAGCCACAAAGTGTAGAAAGTGTTAAGACACTTCCTTTCTGTATTTTTTGCTAAATTTTTGAGGCAATACGTGTTGAGTGGAACTCAACGCCGCGCTTTGCCTCGTTACGTGAGCGATGTAATAAAAATATTTTATTCCCCCGAGCCCCCAATGCATAAATTTGCAGTGATGCAATGCTTGCATCACTGCAAATTTATGATTACGACAAATTCATTTGTCACTGATGAATGATGACTGAGGAATGATTCAATTTAGACTATTTTTGTTTCCATACTCTAATAAAAGAAAACAAGGTCGGTAAGCGGGGAACAGAGTGTCTTGACACTACATTCTCCTTGCCTACTGAAAAAAGCGTGAAGCTAAAAAAATATATACAGTAATTATACCGTATAGTGTCATAATTAATTAGAGTGCTGCAAACATGCATAGGCGATAACTTACTATAATTGAGAGTCGACGGTGATTACAGCATCGTCATATCATATTAAAGTTTTTATCTTTGCTTTATCTTTTTTTTTATGTTTATTCTATTATAAAATTAAGTTATATGATAGCTTATTTTTTTTTGTTATTTTTTTTCATTATTATTTAATTTTTTATCATTATTTTCATTAGATTTTGTA
Organism: Heliconius hewitsoni; assembly: GCA_018230445.1. Classification (NCBI taxonomy): domain Eukaryota; kingdom Metazoa; phylum Arthropoda; class Insecta; order Lepidoptera; family Nymphalidae; genus Heliconius; species Heliconius hewitsoni. Next base: position 5,600 of record DWAN01006077.1, on the reverse strand, counting down.
TATTAACTAAAAGATATACATACAAATACAATATTGTCCATATAAATACTTTTCCGTTATTGAAAAAGAAAAAAGGAGATTTTCCATTTTACTTCTCAAAGTATACAAGTAAAGTTGTGGGCGAAAATTAGTTTATTAGATATGATATTTAACACATAATATATGATCTTATGTTACGACATATGTGACCCAATCATTATGTTTGCGCTTTATTAATTCCTTCGATGGTTTACGTACTCATATATGTGTTATCGATGTAAGCACTATATTCTAGAAAATTATGTTTAATTAGCAAATATAGGTAATTGAACATCATTTTAGCGCTTATTATGAATGGAATTTTGACAATTAAAGAAAATAAATTCACGCTGTATCTCGCTTATAGCAGAGAAGGCAGAGGGAACCTAATGTTAAGACACTCCATTTCCTACATACTGACAAATTTTGATAGGCTTAACGGAACTCAATGTCGCGCTTTGTCTTGTCAATAGCGAAAGATATACTCAGTCACACAAGTGGGATTGGAACCCACAACCGTCGCGTCTAATACTCTGCCGCTGTGCCACGATGGCCTGTATATAAAATTTGCTAAAACATAATCATAATATCAAAGTTATTATTTATTTTTATTATACAAATACAGTCATGAAGTCGTTTTGTATTTATAGAAACACAAATAGAACGATAAGGTTCTTTAAATAACTCAGCATAAAAACTATTTTTTATCATCGTGGTGGCGCAGCGGCACAGCGCCACACTATGAGAACAACGGTTGTGGGTCCAATTCCCACTGTTGCCAATACAATCTTATAACAGGAAAAAATTGTGGCGTTGAATTCCGCCACTTAACACGCAATATCTCAATTTGGCGGAAAGTGATTTATGTGAAAAATAATTTAATTTCACTATTACTTTATTTTATGGCATATAATAAATTAAAATTCTATATAATTATATAAAAACTTTTATTTATTTTAATAAAATAAAAAATCTTATCAATTTTAATAAACTTTCATTTATTTCTAGAACCAAAATATTTTATATGAAATATCTTAAATTTACATATTTTTTTTCACTATTTCAAATACATATAACATATGTCATAAAAACTGTCTACACAAAAACTTCGACTTGATCGCTCTAGCGAGGGTAGCGTGACGGACGCGATGAAAGCCTAAGGAATGCTGTCATTTCGTTTATAATCTATTTAATGTGTTGCTAAATTCCTTTAGGGGGCCTATTAAAATTAATTAGCTTCGCGCTGTATCTTATATGGAGTAGGCTGATTAAAACCTAGTGTTAAATTACTCCATTTCTCATGCACCACATAATTTACAAGATTGTGTGTTGAGTAGCGGAGCTCAACGCCGCGCTTTATAGCCAGTGGAAAAATGAAAATATTAATTTCCATCGAGTGAATCGAGCCCACAACCGATATGTTTATCGTAAGATTCTGTGAAGCTGTCTTAAATGAAACATCTAACCAAAAACGTCAAAACAAAATTTTCGAAGAAAGTGAAACATTTCGACCTCTATTTTAAAATAAATGGTTTTACTTTTTTTCTTATGTCTTTACATTTCACTATCAACACTAATATATACGTAACCCAACACCGCATTTTGTCTACTTACATACATACACTTACGAAAGTAGAAGTTAAATGAAAAATATAATAAAAAAACATGACGAAAATAGTATTAAAAATAACTAAGCTAATTCTGTAGAAAGGCGTGCAGTGTCGACACTCTACATACTATAATATTATATCGATTAAAATACAATTCATTAAGATCCAAATCTCGGCTCGCGCCTTGAACTACTTACGCACAGACGGCCTTTGCTTTTAAGTTAAACCCTCAAATTGCGTGAAGGTTTCACGAAATTTATCATATTCTTTTACAAATAGAACTGAATATTTGTTTTATTTTGTTTATTTGGGAAGAGAGTGGTAAAAGTTGTATTTTTTTAAATTATTCACTTTAAAAAGCCTTCATATTGCGGCATATGAGGGTAGGCAGAAGGAATCTAAGCGTTATGACACTCCATTCTGTGGAACAACGTAAATAACAAAATGATATATAAGTTCGATTTCTTAGCAGTTCTCATTTTTTTGTAGAAAACAATGACTCTATGAGAACGAATGTGTGGTTTCAAACGGGCGACATACATGCCTGGACACTCATATCTCAAAAACTACAAAGTAGATTTTTACGAAACTTGGACCGTTCCTTAAGTAAGAATATTTAATTTAATTTAAATTAAAAAGGACCATCTCTATACCGACCAACAAACATACACTTAACATACATTCATAAATTTTCATACTTAAATATAATCCTGACCTTTGCATCATTCTTATCACCTCCTTCTTCAGTCGGTAAAATTAACCTAAAGACATATTTATTACTAACTGTACATAAGATAGATCCCAGTCCGGTGACGCTGTTAAGACCATACCAGGTCAACAGCAGTAAGTCCATCAGAAAAAAAAAAACATAAGATAGAGTTAGGTAATTCTATTTCAATTTCATATTTGATCACGCTATCTCGTTTATAGCACGAGTTCTTAACCAAATAATATAATGCTTATTTAAAGATATCATTTGCGTTGAATCACTGGGTAACTTGAATCATAGAATGTAGAAATTATATCTTGAATCATTGAAGTAGAGATGTAGAGTATCTTTTGAATTAACAAATACAAAAATTAGGCTTAAATAGTTTTGTTTATAACGCGATCAGAGAGTTGGATTTCCACTCGGAGTATTTGTTTTTGTTTTCTCTTTCTAGTAACGTAATATAATACAATATTGGGTTTCGCCACATAACATGAAATGTTTTTTAAATGGCGCTGGAAGTGGAGAATGCCGTGTTTTAGCGCTAAGTTACGCACCTACTGCGGACAGACTCGCAATTGGACGGTTTTTTATTTCTAAAGTACAATATTCGTGAAAACTAGATACTACAAAATAGCTTTGGTATTGTGATTATTGACTTTGAATTGCTAAACCAGTGTGTTTAATTAAATTATGTATCATATATCTTATTACCATAGAACAGGCAATCCGTTATCAAATTTCCGTGTATGAGTCATCCAAATAATTATTATTATTTATTAGGAAACAAAAATACGTGTAAATTAGTTGATTTTTAAACAATCATCAGCCTGTTCATCGTCACTATGGCTGTGAACGTGATTTTATTGCAATGCTCTATGATAAAACGCTAACAAGTTTTACAGGTGGTACGGGGACCTCGCTTAGGTCACCTCTGACGAAACCTCCACAACGATATTGCATTTAATACCATATTGTCCACTTTGTAAGAATATAATAAAATACTTTGTGTCGTATTGTTTAACCACTAATTACTAACTTCATCAAAAACTTATTATTACTTGTTAAATGAAGCTGTATAATTTTATTTGTACAGTTTTATTTTAATATATAACACGTCTTTAATATGCTGGATAACAAAATAATACTTTTTTCTTTTTTTTCTATTAGCTTCAGGCTGTATGTCGCACTCTCCGTTCCCCACTTTCTGCCTAATTCTGGAGGCATTGCGTGTTGAGTGGCAGAACTCAACGCCTTAACCTCGACACCAGAACGAAGAAATGGTAATATAAATTTAAGTAAAATAATACTTGTTATTAATAAAACAATAATTATATGTATATCACAAACTAGGGACGTATGTATCTCCGTAACAAGCTGTATCAGTTTCGATAGCCTTTTAAGACCTTTCAGGTCAAATAGAGTTTAATTTAAACGATTTGTTATCGCAGTGTAAACATAGATAGCTTACCTCTAGACCATCCAGTGAGCACGTTCCCGAGATATGCCACTTTGTATATTGGGTCTGGCTCGCTGATCCGGACGCTGTTGGTACGACGGAGTAGCTTGCCCAAGCCACGGGAAAGACGGTCTATAGCACGAGATGTAAAATCCTTGCCAGAAGCTCCATCAGCCAAACAAACCTCAGCTGGGAGAATCGACTTGCTCTCAAACTCTCGGTGGGCTATCAATCTTGGGATAGTCAATGGCAATTTCTTCCGTTCAGGAGTCAAAGTCTTCGCTTGGTTAACACTGTAAACGTTACAGTTCTTTCTGAAGTTCTGACTCTCTTTGGTTTGGTCTCCAGTCTTGGTTAAATCGGTTTGTGACTTCCCATTCAAGTTTTCGCTCATGAAATTATTGTTAAGGGTGTCTGTTTGGCCATCGCTGTATCGACGCTCTGAGCCCACGCGTCTCTTAAATAGAGATGGATTTCTCAAGAGTATACTGGTTTCGCTGGAACTCCTGTTTTTCAATATATGAATCTTCTTGACTCGTGATACTGCGCAGTCGACCGCGTCCGTGCTGACCGTCCTTTCCGTCTTCCCCTCTTCATCGAGGAAGCGAACTCTCAGTCCGTTAGATTTGCAATCGCTTAATGTTTTTTCTGCATCTTGCAAACGATCTGGCTGACTTTTTGCACCCGCGTCCAAGCAATGGCGTTCGTTTTCACTCAACATGCCTCGAGCCATTTTTACTAAAAAATTAGCTGCTAAATGCAAAATTTACATTCTGCATTCACTTAAGTGTCATATTTCTACTATAACAATTCTTGTTTATTTATCTAGTTCACGTTACAGAGCATTAAACCAGTTGGCCAACACACACAGTACACTTCGTCCACTAAAGAACGACACCGGCTTGGAATGCACTAACTTAACACTTTTTTTATTATAATTTCTAAAAGAATTTGTTAATATAGAACGTTCACAGAAATCCTTTCTACAGATATCGCAATATTAGAAACACTCGGATTTGAAAAAAATACAGGTAAAACTAAAGTAAGTTGTATAGCGACGCGTGCGCCTCGCGCGGCTCGCGGAGAGGGTATGGAGCGGTAGTCGGAGCTGCGCGCGCGCAACCGGCCGCTCTACCCCGCCCGAGTATTACTATCCGACCAGTAGTCCACTGTCAGCGATGACCTGTAAATAAAAATGCTTAATAAAAACTCTTAATCGACATAAAAAGTCACGTTCTATACAAAAATATTGAAAAAAATATCGTAAACTATTTATAATAGCGAATGGTAATTTGCGAAACGTTTTAAAATATATTTATTTAAGTAGTAGTAAGTTCCTCGGAGTAGTAATCGAACCCATAACCGTTGCGTATACAGTAAGAGGCAGTGCCGCTTCACGTTGATTGCAACTCTAAAAACATCTTTGGATACCATTGCTAACCATTTATTTTAAATGTGTGAAAATAAGAGAAAGTAGTGTCTCATCACTACCCTATACTTATGACACAAAAATAATTTATATCTTTTGCTTACCGCATATAGCACGGTAGGCAAAAGGGAATCTAGTGTTAATTAAGACACTCCATTCCCCAATTTCCGCCAGATTCTCGAGGGATTGCGTATTGTGTGGCGGAACTCAACGCCGCGCTGGTAACAAGACAAAGGGCATTTTCATTTGAAAGTATTATTATTAATAATTTATTGTCTAGAGGGAATCCTACAACCATCGCGTTTACAATCAATTATTATTTCAAATATATATATATATATATATATATATATATATATATATATATATATATAT
>DWAN01006076.1:0-10726 GCA_018230445.1 Heliconius hewitsoni | reverse complement strand
GCGCGTAAGTCTCATAATCTTAAGGTCGTGAGTTCGATCCTCACCCGGGGCATATCTTTTGTAAAGAAAATACATTTCCCTATATTCTTTTGTATTTATTTGTTTTTATTTTTGTTTCTTTTGTTAGTTTTTTTTGTCAAATTTGAAAAAAACTTATTATATATATATATATATATATAGTATATATATAGTATATATTTTTCAGAGTATGCAGGGGGGTTCTAATGTCAAGACACTCCGTCCTCCACTTTTCGGCCAATTTTCGAGCCGTTGTGTGTTTAGTAAAACTTATTAAAATTACGTTTAATGTAAGAGAACGAAAAAATGAAAATATAATTCGAATATATTTATTTCTCTGAGTGGATATCAAACCCACAGCCACAACGCGTTACAATCAGACGCTGCGCCACTGCGCTACTACGTCTTCTTTTGCACACCTACATCTTGCCACATGACAAGGTTGCCCTTTTAGACATTGAAGATGCAGGCATATTTAGGTAAGTAAGATAACGTAAGTAAATAAAAAGCTCAGCTTCACGCTGTTTCCCGCGCACTGCAGAATTTTGGAAGCAATTGCGTCTTGAGTTTGAGTGGTGGAACTCAACGCCGCACTGTGCCTCGACAAGCGAAGCGAAGCGAAGAAATGAAAATATAAATGTAAATAAATATTTCATTTCCTTGAGTGGGGATAAAACCCACGACCAGTCGCGTTCACACACTTGAGCCCCTGCGCCACGACCGGCCTCAATAACAGTAAAATAAATATTACCTTAAGTCGAAGGCTTCTCCACACAACTGGCACCTAACAGGCGGATATTTTTCTGAATCCTTACATTCTGAGGACGTGGTCCCACTTTTCTTATACATAGTTTCTTTACTTAACGTTTTATTGTCAGAATCGCTACTTTCATTCGCTTCCATTCGAGATGATATTTGAGAATCGATGTCGACTCTCCTGTTTCTATGTAGGGTGTGTATATTCGATTCGGAACATCGATTTTTCTTCATTTGCGTCACAACTCGATCCCGATCGGTTATTTTATCGAAAAATGAAACGATTTTCTTTAATTTCTCCTCTGGTACGTGACTTTTAGGTAGTTCTGGTTCCGTTTGAGTGTTAATTTCTGTTTTTGTTGTAAATCTGCGGGTTAAAGTAAAATAGGAAATACTTTGGTCGAGACTATACTACAGTGCAGTGTACAGGTTGTGTTCAAATTAATTAGACTCAATAAACGGAGGCAATAAATTATTTTCGTTTCGTCACTATAGAAAAACAAAGGTAAGTTAGATATTTTTACAAATATCTATGGATATAAGGAACTCTGTTGTATATAAAAGCAAAAATAATGAGTAGATTTACAATTTGTTTATAGAGCAATTTAAGGAATATCTTATGAGCGATCGATCTTTTATTGTGACTCACGACTCACGAGTTGTCACAAATTGCGGAGATAAGAAAAAAACATGATGAACATCACATTTACAAGGAAACGTCTATATTTATAAAATGATATCTTTTCTCTGTACCTCTGCGTAGAAAGCGATGAAATAACATTCGTATTTAACTTAGTAATGCCCAAGTGTTCGTTCTCGTGCACCGTCTTATCATACTCTGTGGAGAAACCCTCGTGACAGTAATGGCAGATGTACTTCCGGTCAGGAAAGTGGCACAGATTTAAATGGTCGTTGTAGTTAATGATTCCTGAGAAATAGAATAGAGTAGAGTATTCTTTATTGTATAAGAAAGATAATAATAACCCGAAAATAATAAAAAAATAAATATATTATGCCGCCGCCGCGTAACACAAGGTTTATTTAAGGAATACTCTTCGACAATCTGAAAAATAAAGAGTGAAGAGTAGATTTCTACGAATTCTCTGTTTTCTCTGTAAAATATATTCACTTACCATAAGAAATCATCCTACACCCAACTATAGGACAATGCCTGGGCGTGGTATCCATTAGACAACTCTTCTGGGCCGATTGTACATAAGATAATATCACTGGACTTTTCATATCCCCTAAATTTAGGTCTGAATATATCCTTCTGGGTCTTCTTATTCTTCTGAATCTTAATCCTCGTCTTCTTCTTTTTTCATATCTATTTGAAATATTATTATCGCTGGATGGATAATTTCTATCATTAGGCAAAGTGTATCCGTATTTATCCTGCTTAATACCCAAGATCCTTTGAAGAAATATTTGAAAACGAGTCGGTCTTCTTCCTTGCTTGTAATGATGAATGGCCACACGTGATTTTTGATAGTCACTATTCTCACTAATACTTGTTAAATCTTCTTTAGAATCCTGAGTGCTTTCGTCTTTTACTGATTCCTTTTTGTTTACTAACTTAAGGTCTTTTATAACAGTTTCAGCTACTGTTTCCCTTTCTACTGTCACATCGCCACTGGACTCTTCTGTTGTTCCAGCACACGCGTCGGTTTTTGTTCTCCGCGATCTTCTTCGTCTATAACACGTTTCTTGTCTTTCTTCTACAGGCGGTTCTTCTGGTTGCGGCAGTATTCCTATCACACTTGCGTCGTAAATTTGAAATAATTTCTTCAAACATTTATACTTGGCTTTCAATACCTCGTGTTTCTTTTTCGGCACCCATTTCACGATTTCGTCATCAGTTTCATCCTTTTCAGGTATACTGGTGAGAATTTTTTGTTTATTATACATGGAAATTTGTTGTGTTTTAAAAACAATACAAAAAAATTTCGTCAGCAAATATATGAGAAGCGACGCGATAATTTCGAAATTTTGACAAAGTACCATTACGTTTTGTTGTACAATTTTGTTTTTAATAACAAACGCTTAGTCGGAGAAGGCATATTTTAGTGACATTTTATATTATGACTTTCAAATATCGACGTCTTGGTTAATAAAGAAAATTTTGAGGCCAGTACATAAATTGTATTTTTGTATAAAATAAAAAAGATTTTTAATTTATTTGTATAATCTACACTTATAATAAAATCGTAACAGATTGGTGTCTGTGCGTATGGAAGGTATATGAGAAAAATGTTATGGATGGCATTTAAAAACGAAATAGAACCAAAAAAATGTTTGACCCAGACCATACCGCGCCGCACTTTGCTTGAGGCAAAGCGCGGCGTTGAGTTCCGCCACTTAACACGCAATGCCTCCAAAGCTCGGCGGTTTATTCTGCTATATGCACGAAACAGCGTGAAGCTGATTAGATTTGATTTTCTTTATCATTAATTTAAAACATTAGTGTTACGACACTCAATCTTACACTTTCGTGGATTATTTATGTTAGCAAAACCTAACGACACTCTTTGTCTTATGGAAATTTTGGGATGAATACTTTAATAGATAATATTTTACGTTGTTTTAGTTACTTTTTAAATAAAAAAAGAAAGAAAACATTATATTTATATTATTCTTTTATAAATTTTCGTACAAAACTTACATAAGTAATAAACTAATCAAACGTAGTCACTGTTCCTTAATCTAATATAATAACAAAATCACATTTATTTAAGTAGAAAAAACTATTTTTATAATTATTGTCCTGTCAAACTTGATGTAGCCCGCCTTTAAATGAATGAGTGGCGGGACTCAACGCCGTGCTTTGCCTCGTGAGGGAATGAAAATATGAAATAGTATATAAGGTATAGATAGTCGTTGATTATCACTCGAGGCTTTCAAAAGCCTCGAGTGGTAATCAACGACTATCTGTCGCATTTACAATCACACGCTTATGCCCCTGCGCCACGACTGGCCTTAAATTTTATCCTATAACAATATATATTCTGTTGAAATCATGTTATATGAGCAAGTATTCAAAACGACCGTAGAATAAAAGTCCTTTGCATAAAAGAAATAAAAACAAAAAAAAATAGGTTCAGGATTTTTGCCGCAATGTGGGGTAAGTAGAGGGAACATAGTGTAAGGACACTCCGTTCCCCACGCCCCGCATTAATTACGATATATTATGAGTATAGTGGCAGAACTCCGCTCAGCTCCGCACTTTGTCGTTCTGTCGTCAGAGGGGAGAATTGAAAGTCAAAATAAAAAATAATAAAAAAAAAAAAAAGTCTTAGTTAGTCTTAGTTTCTTAGTGAAATAAAAAAGTCTTTATACAATGTTTTAAAATACTTTTTAATATAATTAATATCGATTGCATCAATTTTTATCACTGATTATATAAATAATAATAATAAAAGTCTTTAGAACACAGGGGCTGTGTTATGTCTTAATTATCTTCATTGTCATTGTCTTCTTTCGCCTTTATCCAAATGAGCCTTCAGGCATGAGAATACCTGGAAAGCAAATAAAATATGAAATAAGTATATCAAATCGTTTCTTATATAATGGGGAACATTTTTATCACTTACCACGATTTTCAATACCACAGTATGCTTTATTATGGCGGATAATTGTAATATTATGCCAGAGAGAGAATCGAACCCACAATTATTGCGTGTACATTTATATACTCGCCAGCCACCATCTTGGCCCTTTATACATATTAGCAGGAAAGACATAGAAAATTTAATATTTTCCATTAGAATTTAATATTAGACGTATATCCTTCATTCTCCTGTTCTCATCGAGATGTGAGATATTGCGTGTAAGTGCGGAATTCAACGCCGTACTTTGTTCTACCAGATTCGGTAAACGAAGACCATAAATTCACCTGAGTGGGTATCAAACCTACAATAATCGCCTTTACAATCACAAACAGTTCAACAACGCTACTATGGATTGAAAATGAAGATGAATCAATAATACGAAGATAAAGATAATTTGCTAAATTCGTGAGTAGAATTTGAAACACTGAGTAAAGTAAAAGAAAGGAAAGAATATACATCACCTGCCATACACGCGTTCATGAAGCATATGCCACATCCAGCGAAGAACGCTCTCACTGCCATCTGTAAAATAAATTTATAATACATTAAAGTAGCAACTGTATCAAAAACAGAAAATGTGAAATGAGAGCCAAGTTAAATGTTAAGTAATTCGACGTTCTCGACTTCACCGACATAACACCGATTAGGAGATCTATATGGGTGTCGAGATCTGTGTTCACTCTGGATAAAATTCAGTCTGTAAAGCGGTTTACAAATGTGCTAAGTTTTATGTACGTAGACTAATTGGTTAATGATTCATGAACGGCTCAAAAGTATCTCGAAATGGTTCGTGTTGGCTGAACTTGGCTGAACACTCCGCCGCGTGTCTAGTGCATACACAGTTGCACATTTAAACCACTATTAATTATTATTTTAAATTTTTTTATCACAACAATAGTTCTTATAAAATATTTACCTAGCCGTTGAGGCCGTCGTAGGATAGCGTATAACTGTAAACGCAATAGTCGTAAGGTCTATCCTTACTCAGGGTCAGGGGAAAAAAATACTAGGTTTTTCTTGCCTATCATAGCCGCATATAGCGTGAAGTGGCAAAAATTGATGTTTTTTGTAATTTGATATAGAAATACTTACACTAGATAAAGTCTCCCTCTGATTCGGAGCCATAGACGATATAGCGCCTATGAGTATACCGGCTGAGGACGGGTTGGTGAAGCCACAGAGTGAGTATGTGGCGATTAACTCCGCTCTAGGCTGGAAATCATATAGAAAAATATTAGGTCTGTTTATTTTTATACAAAAAATATATTTTAATCTGTTATTAAGTTGTTTCAATCAATTAAAGGGAAACTATTTTAATTTAAATCTAGTAAAACTCTTATTTTTTTCGGTTAAAAAATTTTTTGTTACTTTGTACTACTACTTTTTCACTTTCCTCGTTGAGATGAAAAAATCATTATCATTCAAATAGACGCCATGCTCTACTATATAGATTATATGCGGCATTAAGTTTCATCACTAAGCACACAATCTCATCACAGAACGGAGAGTCTTGACACTATATTTTCTCTGTATTGACACTATAATCTTTTTGTTTTGACACTATGACATAATTACCGATAGAAGACCAGCTCTTTTCATTTCTCCCATACGTTGGTATGCAACAAATTCGTTAACCACTGTCTTGAGTCCAATCAACGAGGCAACCTGCTCGCACTCCTCCCAAGGGACGCCTATGAAATAAAGTAATTACTTTACTATAACAGAAATATTTAAATCAGTTCGATACAAAGATTTTGTAGCAAATGAATTAACATCTCTTGGTTACTGTGCCTATAAAAAACCCAATTGCATTTTTTTGTGTATTTACAAAGAATGTTGCGTAAACGGAGGGAATCTAGTGGTAAGACACTCTATACTTTTGGTTTTTATGAAATTTAAAAAGGAAATAAAAAAATACTTACCCATACACCAAGCAAGTGGTATAAATATTTTTCCAAATATCCACTCCAAGTCTATATCAGGATTGCCAAGTAATCCTCCACAATAGCTCAGAAAACCGTTTACAAAAGCCACGAAAGAAACGAAAGCAACAAGATTTGCTATAATGTTCAGTATCAGGGGTATGCCGTTGGTCGCTCCTCTTGTAGCTGCCGAGAGAGCTGATTGATCTTGCCTGGAAAAAATTAAGATATGCTTCTTTAGAAACTCAGACTATGAAACAATGAAAGTCGGAATTTGTTTGAAAATTGATTGAATACATTTATAACGAATAAAAGTTCTAAAAATATAAAAATATACTCAGTTTTTGTAAACTTTTTAGAACCTTTTTTACATAACATTTTAATCAAAAGTAATGGCAAAACCCCACATGGACAAAAACGTGTCATAAAAATACAAAAATCCATATAAACAGATTGATAACTACAGCCACCCACCCATTACACAGTACCAAAAAAAAACAGTAAAAGATCCTTCGAGCCAGTGTATACTCACTTCTCAACACTCTGTATATTATCCACAGTAGTGAGTGATCTTTTTGTTTCTGGCAGCAAAAGCTTCGCGTAGCAAACAGCTGCCGGAGCCGACATCATACTCGCTGTTACAAGATGGATGGGTTCCGCACCAAAACCGATGTAGGCGGATAATATTGTACCTGTTAGAAGTTAAAATACTATTTATTGATTAATTAATATAAAATGTTTTTAGTAGACAGTTCTACCTGTTGAAAACTAACACTAGCACTATTCTTTCATTACTTTTCAATCAATTTCGAGGTATTGCACGCTAAATAGATTAAGGTCATCTACCTTAATCTATAAGTATAAGTATTGCCAGAGCATGAAAGAGACGTCAGATTCTACTCCACTGCGCTTGCCTTAAAATTACAATAAATATTTTATGGCGGTATTCTATGTTATAACTAACAAATTTCGCAATGTAACTTGACCATCTTACAGACAGATCCAGGGGCTATTTCATTTTTATATTTATTATGACCAATCTATAGATAATTCAGCATGCAACCATGCCATTACTCTACTTAAATTAACCGATAATTATTAATCACTATCCCTGATAAGCAAAAGGTAAATATAAAAAAATGCTCACCGGAAACTGTAGCAAAACCGGATGCCATAACCAAATGAAGCTCGGATGGCGTTAGGATCGCTAAATATGGCTTTATCAACAGGATTGATTCTGTCTAAAGAAAAGTATTAGTATAGGATTGAATAGTAAATCCGGCATATAAGGTTAATAACACATTAACTGCGGTTTGAGGTCGAAATCGGCCTCATATAAACATCATGCCAGTGCTCATTATGTTAACTACGTAAAAAATATGAGGCCTAAAAAGACTTCACATGAACTTTTAGTTCTCAAAATAAATCTAACAGTAAACATTTAGGTCCTCAGTCCTAATACACTTTGAAATATCTGGGAACTAAGGACTTCAGATATTAAGACATCCAGTCTAAATATCTGAAGTATCTAAGGAACTTACCATCCCAAGAAAAACGTTCCCCACAGCGATCACACTCTCACACACAGTGGTTGCGGCTGCATTCTGCAGTAGACGCCCCAATTTGAGGCAGAACCATTGCAGAGCTCCCCAAAAGAACAACACTTCCACCAACATGCTGAAGAAGAATATTACTGGGAGAGTCTGAAAATAATACATTTTTTAAATTACTGGTAGAAGAAGTAATTACATAGGTACATTATTATTAGCCGTATCCCGCACATGGCAGGGTAAGTAACGGGAGCCTAGAAACCTAGTGTTAAGACACTGCGTTCCAATTTTCCGCCGAATTCTGAAGGCATTATGTGTTAAGTGGCGCAACTCAATGCCGCGTCTTGACACCACAGCGAAAAAATGAATATATTAAATGTGAATATATTAAATATGTGGGTTTTGAACCCACAACCTGTCGCAGTTACATTTACATTTTCGTTCTATATTTTATTAGATTCGATCTAGTATTTGTTTGTATTCTTGTTTTAATAATTAAATTATTATTTAAGTGAAAGAATTACTAAATAAAAAATCACTTACACTGAATGCAAATACTTGTTCAGTTCTCACTAAAAGTTCCCCGAACACAAAAGCGGCGCCGTCGATACCGTAGGAGAGGAACGTTGCCACCTGAAATATTTAAAATATCTGTAAAAATATAAAACCTAGAAATATCTTAGCTATTTTGATATTACATATATGTAGTTATAGACAAAAAAACACAAAACCATTTTTAATTAAATTTTAACCATGAAAAAATTACCTAGCACGACTCTGAAGAGCCTCATCATCAGAACAAGTACCAAGTGCAAATATCAAAAAATGAGCTCAGAGTCGAGTGTAAATTCAAGTGGTTTATAAGGAACCTCCGAAGAGTTCCGCTATTTAGGTCCTGGCTTTTATCATATTACTAAGATAGTTAAAAAACCAAAATTATTATGAAATAACTAATGAGGGTTAATGAAATCACAAATACACTTACTTTACTCGAGAAACACTGCAACGCGGCCCTGCCAGGGTCCCACCTGATCAAGACTACACCAAACAGGAATTGAATCAGCAACCCCATGGTCACGCTGCGCCAGTTTATACGACCAGGGTGGAGGGAGAAGACGAAACCTGAAATAAAGTTAAACATTAATTACAAATATTAGTAGCCCGTAAATTGTTTGTAATTTATGGTTCCTTAAATACCATTTATTACTATTTATTAACGGACATAGACAAGCATCGTAGCATAATTGGAACAGTACCTTACTAAAAACGTAAGCGCGTTGGTTATGGGTTCAAGAGGGAATACATTTAAGTTATATTCACTACCCTGGACTAGTAAAACAGATTGTGGATTATTCGGTTTCATGAATGTAAAAATGTTGTATAAAAATACAACATTTTTACATACGTGAAACCGCGAAATATGCTAGAAATCAAGGATAACTTTAACACGCTGTACCCCACACACAGGGAAGGCAGAGAGAACCTGAGAGACTAGTATTAAGACATACGTTCCCAGTTGCAACTAAACACATCTGTTCCGCGGAATCTTGGAACCATTGTGATGATGAGTGGATGAACTCAAAGCCGCGTTTTGCCTCGTTTACCAGAGCAAGGAAATCAACCTTTTAAATATTTTATTTCCTCAAGTGGGAATCGAACCTACAACCTAACCGAACCTAGTATTAAGACACTCCGTTCCCAACTTTACTATTTTTTTTTATTTCATCCATATTTTAATTTACTAAACTTATTTATTTTACTCACCAAGTACTAGAAGGAGAGATAATCCAATAAGAGAAATGAGTCTTTCTGGAGATCCTCGTGTGTCCCAATACAGGAAAAAGCCGATAGCTACTAATATAGCAATGGATAAACTCCAACGAATCAATCTGTAAATAATAATATTTTTAATTCACAAAATGTACAAAATTTGAAATGTTTAATAAATTTGAAAAATTTTATGTAAAATTATTTCAAGGCACGTCGTTGGGTTATGCCACTGGATACGTAACGTCTCAAGCGCCGTCTGAGTTCCGCTACTCAACACGCAATGCTTGGAATAATTTGATGGAGAGCGGGAAACGGAGTTTCTTAACACTAGGCTCCCTTTGCCTACCGTGCTGCATGCGGGATACAGCGTGAAGCTGATTTGACTTCAGTTATAGAAATGCATGCAACGCAAATGTAAACACATCAGATTAACATATAAGTTACAATTCATTCCAATATGTTATATAATTTGGCTAATATATAACTTTAAACAAAGAAACTTCAAGCGGGTGAAGTCGCATTCAGGACGTAAGTTGACATAAGACTAACGTCGATTGATATGTAAACATTTGGTTGTAAATAAAAAACCTTAACCTATTAGTATTATAAACATAGAGTGTGAGTTCTGATCGGAACTCTCTCGGTACGGTTATAGTTAGATTAGCAGACATCGAGACTTTGTCGGCGTTTAGTTACGCCACATAGGACGGCATTTTTCTAATGAAAAAAAACAAAAAAATTAATACTTACATAAATTGCCAAAGTTTAAAACATATTTTTTCAATTTTTTTCCATATAGTTCTTTCAAACCATTTTCCTATTAACTTCTTCACCACAAGGAAGTAAATTACAAAGAAGTATATAATACTCAAAAATGCTATTAAACTACCAAATCCATAGCACAATTCTAACGGGTTATTACCTGAAAAAGAAAAACATATGATTAAACAGAAAAACGTCGTGGGGAGTGCAACAGTATATGATTGTAAGCGCGGTGGTTTGAGGCTCTATCGCATTAGTAATTTAAGATATTAGTTATCCTCCGGTGCTGGAGAATCCCTCCCTGAGTCTTCAAACTCAGGCCGCCCTTCGAATTCTGGGG
>DWAN01006075.1:0-10727 GCA_018230445.1 Heliconius hewitsoni | reverse complement strand
GATTACACAGTACGTTTCAATACAGTATACATATATTGCGGTACACAAATTTCGATTAAGCATAAATTCGGTATCGTGATGAAACTCAATAGAATTCCAAAGAAATACTTAAGAACAGATGGATCTTTCCAAAGTATAATCTTAGTTAATACTTCTATAGTCGGTTTTCGAGTAAATAAAAAAATAAAGAAGTGGATATGAAATAAATACCTTTCCTGTTTTTCACATATCCCAATTCTGATTGGGTTTTCTCTTTTTGTTTGAGTTTTTCATAACTTTTATGATAAAATGAACTTTGCTGCACATTCGTTTTTCACAATGTGAAATTTTAATGAGTTTATGCACAGTATTATCTGCTATTGTTATTATTAATTATCTATATATACATTGTATAACACTTTGTAGGATACGCTTCGTATAATTCAAGAGATTCTTTTTAGAATTTGTTGAAATTAACAGATATGGTCAAAAGTTAGAAAGCAGCTGCTGAATTTGCCAATTTCTTTGTTTGCATTATTACGCTAACGTAGGTGTACCTTGACGGAACCGAATAAATCAGAATCACGTGTAAAATAACTGATTATGTATAATCTTTTGACTTAAGAATTTTGTATAAAATGTAAATATTAAAATAATTAAACATTATCTTATTATTATGGTAGACTTTATCTTATTGTTATGGAAGATTTTTGTGTCAGAATAATATTTTTTAAATATTTAATATTAACCCTTAAAGGCTTTGTGGGTGTAAAAATACCCAGGTTCTTTTCTTTTTTAATCACTACATTTTTTTATTCTGGTCACATCGCTTTGCACTTCTGTATACACAAAGTAGTCCTCCTGAGTTGCCCTTGATTACGTATCGTTCGCATGTGCAATGTTTACAACACGCTTGCCTACTAGATGTATTCACACCCGTAATAGTCCCGTATATTGTCCTATTGATTAACAACGTAAGTATTTACCTTTTTTATGATAGATATTTCTTGAATAAAATATTTTGAATAAAAATAAAATATTTTGATTTGTTATAAACAAGAAAATGTGGTCCCATGGTAAGTTGTTCACAATTTCTTACAATTCGTTAATAATTTCATTACGTTTAAAAATAACACATATTATAGTCTTAGCGGATTATTTAATTCATTACACATAGCTCTTATGGGTTAACAGATATTCGTAAATACTAACTTATTGCAAAATGGTAAACTAGAAATAGGTATATATTAATATTGTACATATTTTTTTATTGATTGAGGTAAAAATATTTTAATCGTATCTCATGTAAGTGTTTGGCCTGTTTATTTCTTAACATTTGCTTAGTATCCAATAGTATATTTTTTTAAGATTGGTGTTAAGTTTAAAGTATAAAATTTTATTTTGTTTTATGTTAAATGAAAAATAAAATATACTTAATCTTGAATGTATAAAAATATTAAAAGACCGTTGTTGTTAGCCTAATTACTTATTGTTGTAAAAAAAATGTTTATTTATGCGAAATAAATTGATTTACTATATTCAACTTTTATTTTGAATGTCTTATCAGATCTTGTTTCTTTAAATTTTTCGTACACTTGTATATAAAATAAAACAAATCAATAACTTATAGTAACGAGATATATAAGTATCAATAATTTCACAATTTTTTTTCAATTCACTTTGAATTAAAATATTATTTTAATAAGTATATTTTGCAGTCGGTTCTATAATTCCCGACTGCTAAGGAAGGGTTATGTTTTTCGCGCGTATCTTGTATGTATGTAATATTCTTTATTACCTCATATCTCCAGAATCGCTGAACGGATTTACATATTTAAGGTATCGTTAGACTTGTATTAGCAGCCCAAACGTTCTTAGATAGATGACGTTAATAAAAACAATCATGACGGCTGTGGGACAAATATCACCATGAAATTGCTGTATTATTTTTAAATCGCTTACCTAATTTCAGAAAAGAATTATAAATGATAATTTTTTTATTGGCGATTTGGGTCATGCTGCAGTTGCCATTGTGCCATGAAGCAGCAGCATACAGATTCCATTCTTAAGGCCTAAAAAATACAATAAATAAGTATTATTCCTACCTCTTTAGTCATCACAAAGGGATATAATGTGTTTAAAAATATATTTATAATATATTTTGTGTTTAAATACCTGAATCATATTAATTTTTCCACCATCTATATACTGTCAGGTTGGCCGAGTGGTCTAAGGCGCCAGATTTAAGCTCTGGTTCCCGAGAGGGAGCGTGGGTTCGAACCCCACACCTGACAAGTGATTGATTCGTTCGGTCTGATTTTTAATGTACTATTATATTAAATTTAATAGTTTTATCGTTTCTTTAACAATGTACTGTAATGTTTTATTTTAGTTTTTTATATTTTCATGAGGCCAGTCGTGGAGCAGAGGCACAAGTGTGTGAGTGTAAACGCGTTTGGTTGTGTGTTCGATCCCCACTCGATGAAATTAAATATATATTAAAATTTTTGTTACGTAACTTAAGTTACAGCTCTTATTCTGAATCCTTTCTTCTCAACAAACTACTCAGTGTCAGAAAATATATAAAATTTATTGAAGTCGGCACGCAGGACTAGTGATGGGCGGACATTTTCATCACATACAGACGAGTCGATTTCTACGACTTGTTAATAATCGGAGCTACTGCTCGATACCACGTCTCTTTGGCACCCTTTTTTTACAGCCTTTTTGTGGCATATGGTCTTTGTTCCGCCTTTTTCATTTGTTCCGGATCTGAAGTCTTCTTTTTTTGACACGGGTTCTTCAAGTTCTTTTTTTGAGGTCAACAAATTTAGTCTATACATCCATTCCTGTATGTTATATTGCTTGTATTATCGTCCACAGGGCCGTAATATAAGCCAATCCAATAAAGTGGCATCTATAAATAAACTTCAATACATATAAAATATGGAATATTATGCATATCTGCCTTTATATTGCTGTAGAAAAAAGTGATTTTAACGCCGAATTTTTCGAGGCTAAATTCAACGCCAGGCTTTTGCCTTAGCGCCAGAGCGGAGAAATGAAAATATTAAGAAATAATAATTAATTCCCTCGAGTGGGGATTGAACCCACAACCGTCGCGTATCAGATTCTTTATTCTTTTAGTATCAGATTCACCCTTTTTGGCCACGATGGCGTCTCTTGCTATGATTTGATATTAACTAAACTATTGAATTCATTGCAGCATAATAACAAAGTTTTGGTGCATGTAGATCTAAACCCGTTCGTAAAATATGTAGATGCGCTGCCTGTCAGGCCTAGGGGGCGCCAGGGGTTAGGCGCCAGCGCCAGGCGCCAGCTAGAGCCGTTCCTGGCGCCATAATACCCGCGGGGCCCACAGTACCGTCTATCATCATTAATAAGCCTGTTCGTGTCCCTGCTGATAATATAACACAGGCCTCAATATACTCAAATAGGTATA
The DNA here is from genome assembly GCA_018230445.1 of Heliconius hewitsoni. Taxonomy (NCBI): domain Eukaryota; kingdom Metazoa; phylum Arthropoda; class Insecta; order Lepidoptera; family Nymphalidae; genus Heliconius; species Heliconius hewitsoni. Next base: position 7,285 of record DWAN01006075.1, on the reverse strand, counting down.
TCAAAATTACATTTACTTGCAAATTGCAAATTTCTCATTACATCTTAGTCAAGATTTGTAGCCTTAGTTTTAATAAAAAAATATATTTACTTAAAATAGATTACTCTATTATCAAGTAAATATTTTTTTATTTTAAAATTTTTATTTCAATAATTTTAAAAGGTACAATTATAACTAAATAATTTATATAATTGTATTATTAAAATAATTTTATTAACTAGAAATTTAACTATGTACATCAAAAGAATTATAAGATGACGTTAACTATGGATACATCCTACTCACTAACTTGCTAACATCGCTTGGAACGCAACAAGCAGTCTTTTCTAGTTAAAAAAATTACTAACTTGAATAACTACTTAAATCAATTAAAACATCATCTTTGACGGACGGACGAAAGAATCCTATAAATATTTACTTAGAAAACGCATAAAAAAATTGACGGACAGACTGACAAGAAACTGTCCAAGTCATTGTGTGACTTGGACAGTTTTGAGTATTAAACTACACAGTTTTTAGTAAAAATATAAAAAGGGTAAGATATATAAGAATAATTTAATAATATTACAATACAATTTTTATTATAATATATTCAAGATAAAAGATACCATAAAAAAAAGTGGCAAATACTTTTCTTTAGTATATATTTTTTCTGAAGTTACAAGTGTAACTAAATATACAAAATCTGAAAAGAATAAAAAGGAAACAATATAAAAGTGAACAAGTAACAAGTCACGGACACGTTCGTTTGGACTTCTTAATTGTAGCATTAGTTTAAAAAACTTTCATATTATAATGGATTTCGATGTATCGGACAATACTACAATAACATGGGCTTTTTATCTTTAAGCTTCATAGCAGGATAGACAAGAGATAAGCTAGCTATTATTACCCTTTCAGCGAGTATTCTGGAGGAAGGCACACTAGACCCGACGTCTCATGAGTACATCTGTGAGTTCTCTGCATCGTCCGGTTCGAAAGCCAATATTCCACATTGCAAAGCGGACTTTTCGTCCGGGTACTAGCGTCTTTAGCCGTGCCCGTACTTGACACGGTAGCCCTTGCCCACTTGTCGCCGGTATAGGGCAATGTGTTTATGCGTCGTTTTGCGGCGACATCCTAGCCATACCCAGTTTCATAGTATTTACTTTCATTTTTGTGGCGGATAACGGTTTTTTCAATGGAGCTTTCAAAACCCAGTTATGGGAATAAACATATATCGGACATATATTAGTCTGGAAACCCTCTGTACGTATATACCGTATACCGTATATATAATTTATTAATTAAATTAAAAATCAGCTGTGATGCTGTACTTCGCGCACAGCAGGGTAGACAAAGGGAATCTAATGTTAAAACACTCCGTTCCACTGGCCCAACGCCGCACTTTGGCTTTATGCTTTAACTGTATGCCTATTTGCTTTAACTATTATTTTAAATAAATATTTCATGTCCTGGATTATAAATTGAACCTACAACCTGTCGCGTTCATAGTCACATTTTGTGCCTTTGCGATGCGACCGCCCGAGTTGGCCAATTTCATTGATTATTTATATTTGTTAGCGTTTGTAATTTTATTATTGTAATGTAAAGTTGTTTTACTAATATTTTATTGATAAACTTTATAATTCTCTCTTTGGCTTAAATTTTTAAATAATATTTTGTGAAGCCAAATGATACAATTTTGTTATAATTGCACTTGTCAAGATAGTTTTTGATTTGACTAATTTTAAAAATATAAAATACATTACATTAGCAGTGTGGATTCATTCTTTGCTTGTGCCTTGAAAAGTACATTTCTACCTTAAGATTCAGTGGTGTATAAGTAGCAAATATATACGTGATAGAACTGAAGAGCTGTTTTTCTGTTATTTAAAACACCCGAGGGAGCTTTTATATTAAAGCAAGTTAAGAGATACAGCAACAATATTAGTAATCAGAGCGGCTAACATTAAAATAATTTAGCGCAGAAAAAATAATGCCTAATTAAGAAGCCTATTTTGTAAGGTTACTTGCATGGAATTAATTGCGCATTATTCATAATTCCATAGCGCTGATGACGTCCGACGTCATTTCATTAAAATACAACAACTCCGCAGGGCTCCTTATTCTTGTTTACGCTGATTCACTTTTATGTTGGCAATTTTTTATTTATTTATTTTTATTTATTTACACTTTATTGTGCACAATTACTCCTCAGGAAATAAATGATATAAAAAGTACAAAGATAGAACAATTGACACACAAAAGGCGGTCTTATCGCTAATCAGCGATTTCTACCAGACAACTTTTTTTATTTATTTCAGTTAGTAAATAGAGATATGTACAAGTAGATTATCTTTATTGTTTTTATTCTCGTTACAAGCGACTTCGTCACAACCAGTTCCAGATTAAACATTATTAAGTAAAAAAAAAACCAAACTAAACAAAAATCAAAAATTAAAAGATATAGAAAAATATTATTTCTAATATAGTGATTTGAACTATTATGAACTTGAACTCTCATTATACTATTAAAAAGTTTTTCAGATATATTTTACTGTAACTTTGCACGACCATACAATATTATTGAATTGTATAATTTTAGTAATGTACATACGTATATTTTTAATTTTAAAACATATATTTTATTATTATTTTTTAAGTTCCATCATGTTTGATCAATTTTGTTTAAAATCATAAGCGTGGAAATCTTTTTTTAATAGTTACTCAATACTCATATAATTTATTTCAATTTCAAATGAATTAAACATATTTTGTTTGTTTGGTATTAGCTTATAGTTCGGTTATCTGATTTAATAATAAACCATCAATCTTATCATTGTTTTGGAGCATTTTAATAAAACATTTTTAGTCACTATTACTTATGAAGTGAGGATTTATGACTAAAATTTGCCTGTTATCGCTACGCCACAAATTTTTAGTCGAAAGCATTTTAAAATAATAAATATTGTAAAATCCGGTAAAATGTAACAAATTTTTCATGAAATAAAATGGCGTGAAGGCGACAAGTCCATTAAAGTTTGATGAGAGTGCCCCGACGGGGAAACGGCAAAAGTAAATGAAGAATCGGGTTTATTGTGAAAATTAGTGACGTAGAGATAACAATATTATAGTAGATAGTAAAAAAAGATTTCATTACTAATTATCAAGAGATGTTTAGATTTTCTTTAGCTTTATGTTGTATAACAGAGTAGAGAACCTACTTAAGAGACACTCTGTTCTTTGCAAGAATTCTAGACATTAAATGTAGAGTAGCGAAATGTAAATATTTTGTATTGCCAGTAAGGAGTCACGACCATTGATTGCGTCTTCAATCAGAAGTTGTTCATTGTGCCACGATGGTTTTATATATGTATTTAAATAGATCTTCATAGTTTATTTCAATAGACTTCTAAGTATATTATTATTGTATTCTTGGTTCTTTAATGTTTTATACAATACAATATATATTAAATTGTTATATAGATGGATGCTATATAAACACAGTCAACTTATTATCAGATCTTATAACGTTTCGCAATTAGTAAACTAGACGATTCATAAAAGTATACTATAGTTATTGCGAGTGAAATGGTTAAATTTAGCAACTAAATATAAACATTGACTTTTATCTCGTATATTGTTCAATGAATAAATTTTAAAACTTTCATTTGGTTAGTTCTAAAATGACACCTCTCTTAAAAGATATAAAAATATATTTTTCTGCATGTTTTCGCATAGTGGAACTACTAAATTGTTAATAATTTCATTCAAACAATATAACATATTAAGAACTTCTGCAGAACATTTTCAAATGTAAACTTTATCCCATATTGTAGAATGGAAGTTTCAGCTTTTTTTTATAGTCTTGCCATCTCCCTGGAGTTCCTCCGCGGCTTTATATGGACGACATAACAGTATGTCCAGTACATTGATAAATTTAACTTATATAATTTAAACTTTTTTACATTATTCTCATAATATATTATATTGATATAATAATAGCAAGTATTTTTTATTAAGAACAATAGATTATAATAGAACGTGTATGGTTGAGAACGTGAGCATTACCGCAATTAGTTCCATGTAACTTTGTATTGAGACCGCACGAAGGAGGTTTTATAGTATAAATGAGATAATTTTATCTATTCGGCGAGGATATACTTACATGAAATAAAATGTATTGTATTATTCAGTCATAATATACTGTCGTAGGTAATCATTTAGAATTGTCGATTATGTATATGTTTTATTGTAATATAAATTAAGATAAATATTTATTTACTACACTTTTGATAAAGACAAAAAAATCACAAATATTTCGCATTTTCTTTAGGTATCGATTAGTAGAGGCCAGTAGTGGCGCAGCTACTTAACACGCAATGCCTCCAGATTTCACCGGAAAGTGGAAAGTGGAGTGTCTTAACACTAGGCTCTCTCTGCTTGCCCTACTACATGCGGGATACAGAGGGACAAACACTATACAAAGTGTATTTGTCAGCACCACTTTATATGAAACCACAGTTTTAACTACTCTATAAAAGCCTAATATTTTTTTCCCCAAAAATAAAAAAGTGTTCTTTTCAAATAAAATAAATAAAACGCACGCAGACATAAATCTATCAAAGGGAAACCGCCACGTACACCTCATACCGAAATCGAGTCATAGGTATTGGCTACAAAGTTAAAGTTGGTTAACCTTTAGTAGTATTTTTGTGTAGTATGTGTTTGCGTTATTGGTATAACTGCGTCACACGATATACAGGTGTGGATAAACATCGTGAAATGAAAAAATCCGACGTCTAAACTATCTTGATTAATTTCTTTAGGTATGGTTTTTAATTATTTTACCTTATTCGCTGTTCCCGTAAAAGGAGCGCTGACGCTTCCATCCTGTAAAAGTAGGGACTATCATATTTATTCAAACAGTTTGTTATTGTTTATATTTTGGAATTATTAAAAACATAAGATCTTCTTATATTATTTATTTTTTGATAGCAATGGTAAAACAAGGTAATTATTGTGTGAGTGTAGTAAACAAAAATATTATAACTCAAGCTTAAAAAAGTTATTTTTACCTATTAGAGTAAAGCAACGTATACATGTAAAATCGATTCTCTATACTTTCTTTATGAACAAATACTCCTACTACTTGCGGGACCTCGTGTGAAATTGAAAAAAAAAATTATATATAGTAAAGATTGAATATAGATCAAATACCGCAAAGCCAAAGAACAATATAATAGATTTTGTGAACTGGCACAAATTCTTATATTAGCCAAATATAACGCCAAAAACACTATCATAATTCATCACCAAGCATTTTTTTCACAATAAAAGCTAGTATTATCTATTCAAGGTTTCATAATAATTTGAATGTCTATGTATGTTATGTTATGCTTATTCGGTCGTACAAGGACGACGTTACTTTATATTCAAAATCTAATTTTATTATATATATTTAAACGGAAAATGTTATATTAGATATATTTAAACGGAAAGCAGGTTAATAATAGAGCTTTCATAAAATTAGTTTTTTTTTTGTTACTGTTCAGAAAATAAAACCCAATAAAATTCATAAGGCACATATGTTGTAGCAATGAAATGAAAACTACTAAAGGTTTTAGCGGTGTGGTGAAATAAACACGAGTTAGCGCTGAGCTTATGTAGTACGAGGATACTATATAGAGCTGGAAACGATTTTACTTAATAAGAAGAACAATTAGTACAGTAAAGAGAATAAGTAATGTTTACAACAGTAACTTGTTAATAATTTATGAAATATGACACCAGGATGGGTTTTAACTTTTGTTTTGTTTTATTGTTTTAGCTTCACGCATTTCACACCTACACAAGATAGGCAGAGGGAACCATGCTCCACTTTACGTTGAATTCTGGAGGCATTGTATGTTGAGTAACAAAACTCAACGCCGCGGTTCGAATCGTTGTTGGGAATCGAAACCACAACCTGTCGCGTTTAAAGTCACACTCTGTGCCCTTGCGCCACGACGATAATGGTCTAGATAATATAACCGAATGTCACACAAATTATTACAAAAAGTATTTGTTTATTGTTATTTATTATGTCCAAGTAGTAGAGTTCATCCAACAGTCAAGTTAATTTCAATAATATCTACATAGTACACGGAAGTTACTCCTCGTTCCACGTACCTATCAATTACACTAATATCTACGCCCACGATGTATACTCGTATATATAAGTGGCGTTGTAAATTTATGTTTCCATTCCATTTCTTCGCTCTGGTCTCCAGAGTAAGCGCGCCGTTGAGTTCTGCCACTCAACACGCAATGCCTCCAGAATTCGGGAGAAAGTGGGGAACGGAGTGTCTTAACACTAGGTTCCCTCTGCCTACCTTACAGTGTGCGGGAAACAGCATGAAGCTGATTTGATTTTTTTTTAATTATTTTAATAAATATATAAATAATAACTACGGAGTACGGAATTAACTATGAAAGCGGTAGGAGGAGTAGGAGTGACTTTTCAAACGATTTAATGAAACCTTGTCGTCTTGTATTGTACGCTGGCTCACGTTTTATATAATTTCCTTTATAAAGGCACAAGGCGTGGAAGTGCTCTAAAATTTTTATGATGTATAATATATTTGTTTAATATTTTATTACACCAGCATGAATAAACACAAAATGATAAGAAGAAAATCTGATCATGATGATGCCGAAACATGATGTCTTCCAGTCAACTCCTATGAGAAAAAGGATCAGAAAACACAGATTCTTTGATGATGAGATGATTTATACAAAAAGTAAGGGTCGTCTTTATGCAATACTAGAAAAATCTATATATACATCAGTATGTATTTCTAAAATAACTTAGCCGAAATCAACGCTGCGGTAAGCAATTGAATAAAAAATCTTTTTTATATGTTAAATCAATATAACACGTACACGTTTTGATGACATTGAGTTCAATTGCAGTAAAGAAAAGTAAATAAAATAACAGTAAAAACTGCGTTTTTACTAAGTGTATTTAAAGTATGCTATTGCATATATTTCTTGTTAATTCTTTTTTTTTATGTATTTTATGAATAATTGAACTTAAGATTGACCTAAGTTTGTTATGAAACTTATTTTAATTTTTAATTTTTGCCAAAATGATAAATATCAACAAAAGTCAAAAACTTTTGATAAATGGAGAAATGCGGCTTATCTCTAAGCTTACTTCTAAGCTGGATTTCTGCATATATCAATAACATCACAAATATTAATAACAATATATATTGTTAGCGTACTCGTGTAAAAGAGGGTAGATTTAGGTGAAAATAAT
>DWAN01006074.1:0-10728 GCA_018230445.1 Heliconius hewitsoni | reverse complement strand
ATTTATATTTCCTAAGTGTGGATTAACACTTTAAAAATGTTTAAAAATATTTAACCAGAAAAATGGTTGTTAAAATAACTTTAAATTGCTATATGTCGTAAACTGTTGTTTTAAATAAACAATCATGAAAGGAACCTAACATTGATTTGTGAATACCTAATCAATAAAATGCCACTTGACATAGTTAAACAATTTTTATTTTTAATTTTGACAATGTGTCTGTTTAAAGAAGAAATATGTTGAAATGCAAACCACACCAATGCACCTTCGTTATACAATGGATCTGTTACCGTTATGAGTATTGATTAGGAAAAAAAATCATGAATTATCAAATTCCTTATACTTGTGAATATTTTCTGTATGTTTTTTACACAAAGTGTGTTTTTTATAAATTACATTAATGATTATATAAATTCACTTATTATATTTCGTTATATAAAAACAAATTGCTGCACTTTCTTGATGCTATAGAAAAATATACATGAACACGTCAGTACTTACTTAGTACTTTTTTTACCTTCACTGTATTCCACGGACAGCAGGGTAGGCCAGGGGAACCACACCGTTCCCCATTTTCCCATCCTGAATACTGGAGACATTGCGTGTTGAGTGTCGGAACGCAACGTTGTGTTCCGACACTCAACACGCAATGGCCACTAAATAACGAACGGAACGAAAACATTAAATATTTCATTTCCTCGAGTGGAGATCGAACCTGTCACGTTACAGTAGAACTTTTTTGCGCCCCTGCGCCACGGCTGGCCTCATTGCTTATTACTTATTATAATTTTAATAAAATTTCATCTACTGCTTTCGTTTGAGTGTATATTATTAACATATTTTAATAAACTATCAAAATTTAAAACTTAGATTTCGTTACCGGTTTAATATTTATCACGCGTACATACTTACAGACGATGGTATATGTATGCGATGTAATCAAGTATCTTCACCAACTCTACTAACTTGAATTAGTGTTAAAATATTTAATACATATGAACGCGCCGCCATAATTTGCTTATGTATGTACGAGTTGGGAGCCCAGTGCGATCTTAACTTCGTCAATTTATGCAAAACAATAATTGTAAGACAGGAGCAATCAAGTACATTAATGTTCCCGTTCTACTGTTAGCCGGTTAGCATGTATGAACTAAAATTAAAATTAAATGAGCCTCACGCTGTATCCCGCACACAGCAGGGTAGACAGGGAACCTAGTGTTAAGACATTCCGTTCCCCACTTTCTGCCGAATTCTGGAGGCATTGCGTGTTGAGTGGCAGAACTCAACGCCGCGATTAGCCTCGACACCAGAGCGTAGAAATGGAAATATACATTTAAGTAAATATTATATGAACTGTTCAACATTTTATACCATAGATACTTTAAGGAATATCATCTTTAAGGACGCCGAAAAAATTGGACGGAAAGCGACGGACGGAGTGTCTTATATACTTACACTCGGTTCACTCTCCATATACTGCTGTACGCGGAATACCGGTTGAAGCTTCAAAAGTACTTAAATAATATAAATCAGATAATTCAGAATAGATAAAATATATCAGTGGTATTAAAGCGTTGAAGTAGTTATGTCACATTTGCTTAGTTATTGGGACAATAAGATTTATAAAATGATGTATTTATGTAATCGCTGATATCATTAATTTGTCTTAAGAGAAGTACTTTGGTTAAAATATTATTTTTTTTTTAAAGAAATAAAAAATAAAAACATACAACTGTGTAGTACAAAAATATTGTTATTTATGTTATAAATATTGTACGTTTCAAATGTGCATACGTGAATTTATATTGGACTGTGTTTCCTCAGTTGATATAGAACAATATTTTCGTTTTTCTCGAAAAGCGCGGCTTGGAAGTTTTTAAGGACTATTTATGAAAATAAAAAAATAATAATATAAAATGATTTTCGTGTATAATTACGAATGTTCGTTGTATTTTACAAGTTTTTGTTGGTACAATTAAAATTACGAAGATTTAAAAAGTACAAAATATTGTGTCAAAATTTTACGCCTTGCATGTTGATAAAATTTGTTTTGAAAAACCTTATTTATGCGTGTTTGTCTTTCCGCAATATACCAATTAATCAACTACACAAACCAAGGTACCAACCAGGTACTTTAAAATAAAATATTAAATATTCTATTTAAAGTGTAAATTATAAAACGAATCTCATATTACTTCTAACAATAATTACTTATTTATTCTAAACTACTACTACAACTACATAATTTAGAAATAGTATACGAAAAAACTTAAAAGCAAAGAATCCTACAGAAAATAAACCAATTTCTAAAAATTGTAACGTCAACCTGAAAATGAATTTCCAATATCATCATATACCCAAGACATTATACTTGTTTTGTAGGTAGACTCCTTTGTGACAGACTCTTTCAGAGGGTTTTGAGGACGTGAACATGGACGTTCTTTCTGAAATGCATTCACAAGCACGCACGCAAAAGTGCATATTGAATGCATTTTTACGTATATTCTATATATTTTTGGAAAATTTGGTACGCTACATACGTTTTACTAAGTTAATTGTTCATTTAAGTATGCAAAATGAATTGCGTTAATTTTTGTTATTGTTTTTTTTTTTGCTTGATACTTCAGCTTCACTGTATCCCGCATATAATAGGGTAGGCAGAGGCCTAGTGTTAAGACATTCCGTTCCCCACTTGCTTAATATTTATTATTCAAAATTTGAAAAAGTAGAGTACATAAAATATAACTTTTCATTATATGGCAATTAGTATATAAATAAAGGCAAACGATATTTGTTCACTTCCAAAGGAGAAGTTTACGTGACTTAAGATTAAGAAATGTTGATTAATGCCCGTAATTTCAAGTTATATGCCGGCACGGAATCGTAGCCAGTGTTTCTAAGGAATATTAAATTTGATATGAAAACAAATACTTTATAATTATTTTTTTGTATGAGTATAATGAAAATATATAAAGTAAATTGTTAACTTTTTAGATTTTTTTAATGTTAAATTATAATTACAAAATGCGAAGCTTGGATTCGACACCTAATTACGTAATATCTCGAATTAAAGTGAAATTGAAGAACGGAGTGTCTTGACATCTGGTACTGGTACTGCCTCCACTTGCACCCTGCTTGTACACGGTAAAGCGTGAAGCTGATAAAACATCTTCTAGAATGGCGTAAGAAAATAACCGTAAAACATAAATAAATAAGCCACTGCCTAGTGTTTACTATTTTTTTTTAAATAATAATTTAATAGCCGAAGATATAGTTATGTTTATATTAAAAAGATAATGCTTAAAATATCCAACATATTATAATATACAATAGATTTAGGAATACTTTTGTTTAACAGCCAACAGCAATATAGGGGTGGTACGCCCTTGGGTAATGTATAAATAAAAACTCGACAATACAATTTTTAAATAGCATTATACAAACACGTGCAAATCGTTCAGTGGTTAAGCATATCCTTGTTATAGATAGAATCTCTAATATTTTTAAACCCTATAACATCTGGCAATTTAAAAAATGTAATTATAGATTATTCGTTTTCGGGATTTGATTTATAAATTCTAACATATAGACCGTGCAAATGTGCTTAACTAACCAGTGGCTCAATAACATAGTTTACACGCATCACGCATAAAAAAGATTTACTAGTTCAAAAAAGTAGGAAATGATAAAAAAATTACATTCAATTTTAAAATAATATTTTTTAAAAACTTTTGGATACTTGTTTTTAAAATTTTATTAAGCATCATAACGTATGCTTGATTGAAAGTGCATTTTTAGGACGAAAGCCAACGGCAGCGGTAAACATAGCCATAAAAGCTCAAGTCTCACAAGCTTTGAACACTAAGAAACAGCTGCAGGAGTTCACTTGTATGGGGTTATTAATATTAAAACGCTTTGCGGGCCATGTAAATACGAACACGACTCTACGACGAATACTACACGTATTATAAGTAAAACGTAGAACTTGATTAGGTCTCTCTCTTTTTTTACTAATGTTCTACAGTCAAGGCCGTTTCTGTAAGTACTATCAGTCAATATTATTTTTTTTTCTTACGTTTGTGAATGTAATATTTTACATAACTAAAGATTTAAAAAAATGCACTTAATATACTTATTCAGTGTTATGTATTTCATGATAATATTAAATATAAAAAAAACAACCAAATTATTCAATTTGAGTTTCGGTGACAGGATAAGGGAAGCGGCGGACGTTTTAAGGATAATTTAAAGTTCCGTGTTAAAGTAAACCAACCCCAAACCCTCCCCAATTTATAATTCATCTTCACCTACAAATTGGTAGTATTGTTTTTTCTGTCGTGTTCCAATAAATTTTAATACATAATTTTTAACAAAAACTTCTTATTTTAATATCAAAAATATATTTTAAAATGATGAATACTAACAATTATTTTATTTGATAGTAGAAATAAATTCATACTTAATCATAATAAAGGCGATAATAATTATGCATATATACTGCATATTTTTACTTTATCTTTCTTCGTAACTAAAAAAGTAGCTGTTTTTAACTGACAACAAAACCTTTCGAGTTTCTTGTTTGGCTAAAGTGTTTTTAAAATATGTATAAATTATAATAAATAATTATTATGGTACACGAATGTTTGTTTGTTCGATTCGAATTCGATCGCAGAAACTATTTTCATTTCTTCAGTCTGGCATGGCAAAACGCAGCGTTGAGCTCTATTTACCTATTTACCTCTATTTACCTATGGCTTTTAATTTTAAATATGAACACTTCGTTAAGTATGAAAAATGCTTTAAGATAAATAGTCAACTCAAGAAGTATTTTCAACAAATTCTAGTCATTTCTAGTAATTTCTCTCTGTTATTGCATTAGCCAGGGTGGCGCGGGGACATGGGTACTACTAATGGGAAAAAGCAACAGGTTGTGGTTCAGTTCCCACTCGAGGAAATTAAATATTTAATATTTTCGTTTCCTCTCTCAGGTAAAACGCAATGACTCCAGAATTCGGCGCAAAATGGGGAAAGGAAGCGTCTTAATGGAAACTTGAGTCTTAACACTAGGTTCCCAGATTCCGTCTGCCGTTATGCTATTATTGTATCTGATAAGATTGCATAAATATTTTTACAATTTATTTTTTATATGTTTGTTAAAAGGAATAGGTGTATACAATTAAGTTTTATCGGCAAAGTCCTGTTAAGTTTATGAACAAGTGACACGAATAAGGGAATCGATTAATTTCTATTTTTACTCTAGTTCATAACGCTCGGCTCTGCGGGCACTGGGTTGAAACTAAATAAACAAAGGGCAGTCACTTCTGGAGCCTCAGCACATGCACTAACATAATTATTTGATGATCCTACTAATATTTTAAATATGAAAGGTTGTGATAATGGATTTTTGATCCACCTTCGTACAAAAAAATGCTGAACAGATTCAGATGAAACTGAACAGTTAGATGAAGCTTATATATATATACATCAGAATAACACATAGGATAAAATTTATTTATATAAAGATTTTGTATTATTAAGCAATAAGCAGGCGGAGCCGCGTTTGAATCGCTAGTTACAATATAATTTGGATTAAAAAGGATACTTAACTTAGTTTTTGTAGATAAAATCTCGTTGTATTAAACAACTGAATAAAAAAATCGTAAATCTTATGTAGATTTACTGGCTTGAGTGTCAAATTGCAATTAACTGGTATTATTGGTATTAACTGCATACTACCTAAGTCGTCTAATATTATTTTATTAACAAGTCCGAAATCATTATATTTATCCTTCTTAAAACAACATTTAATAAAAGAGCTCGTTAATCATCATGTGTTTAAATTGTTGTCTAGAGTTGAAGTATCTAGATTCTTGATAATGCCTTTCTTGGATTCTTTCAAAGGAAGGACGATGTTGGATAACGGATGAACTTATCAGAACTTGTTTTGCCATTAGTAACGGTTTATCCTTAGAAAATCGTATAATCTATATTATTTACTCTGTTATATTGTATAATCTAATAAATCATTTATTATGTTAGTTATATAAAAATTTTAATTATATATGTATTAAAAAAATGAAAATATTATATTCTGCCACTAGCCGATTAAGCATTCTTGTTCTGCCATGTCGAAATTTTTAATATGATTGTTACAACTTTTGTTGGTAACACTTGTATAAAGTTCCGTCGCCCATTTATAATTTAAAAAAATTAACTGGCCAGAGAGACATCAGCTGTTACTGGTATAATTTTTGATTATAGATTTAATTAATTATTTTATATAGCAAAAGATTCATACAAAATTTAGCAGAGTTGGTAACTATGAATGTTTTACAAACACATAGCGTAAGTAGGTAGAGTTTTAGTCTAGGGAGGTAGTTAATATAATAATGATAATGTATTAATGTATGAAATATTTAGAATTAACTCAAAATGATATTCTAAATTTGCGCAAAGGTCAAATGAACTGAGTGAATTTATACTAAAAAGTCTATGTAATAATCAAGTCGTTTTATTCTTAAAAACCGGTTGTAGCGCTCAGTCATGCTGCACACTGCACATTGCTAGCGGTGTATTATTTACCGATACATTGTCTACTTCAATAATAATTAAGAACAGATCACCTTATCAGAAATTTCCAATATTGCAACATAACACTTTTTAAGCGTGTACAGGCGTATATAGAAAAAAATATTTTTTATACGGGCATAAAAAATAAATTTTTCTATTTTTCAATGGTTGCTACTCAGATAATATTATTGTGTGACGTTATTATTTGAAATGAAAACTTTATTTAATCAACATCATTTTCATTCATTCATCATTAAAATCATGATTTTTTTTTATGAAAATTATTTTTGGGACGCTGACTGACTGACAACCGTAACATTATTGAACATTGTTTAATATTGGTTTTACTCACTAAATGCTTACGTTACTGAACTGAATTTACTTTATAAATATACCTTGCCTTGCAACGATACTGTGGATAACTGCTATGATTGTTTATTTTATTATTGTTTATTTCTGTTTTTAACGCTGTAATTTTGTGTAATTACTAAACAAGTTAATAGCCAGTTAGTGTGCAAATATTCTTTATTTCCTTAGTGTATTTAAAATATTTCTAAGTGGACAATATTTTACTGCGGTACTATAACATTATAGCTTGTAAGGCTTCTGTATTAAAATAAGGCATGTGAGAACGAAAGGTTTCCCTGACCAATACATACACGTAGACTAACCGGCGGGTGTGGTCTGACTCAAATTACAAAACCAACTGCGTAATCAGTAAAGCGTAACGTCTCATACTGTTTAAAACTAATTACTAGCTAGTATGATTATTTTTGACATGTGTTTAACGTGGTACCTAGATCGAGAATTGCATTCTTATTTTTTTATTGCGACGTTTATACTGAGCGAATCTAGGGCCTCAGCCGAAGTACCACATGTATATACCTTACCTTTACCTTAACTTAAATATTCCCCCAGAAAAGATTAGGACTCACAACATCCACAGCGGTAAAGCAAATGTACTGTAAAACAATGCCGTTTTAATAAGTGGTTGTTCTTTATTTTATATTTAAGCCAATACATACAAATAGAAGTAATATTAAATGTGGATAAAAATATATAAAAGTTAGTGTCCATGTACATTATTAAAATACACCAGCACGATTCAAATGTTAAGTTTCTCAGAAATAAAAGTGGCCGTTCAAACCTCTCGATTAGTATGTTAGTGGTCTAACATCGGTTGAACGTGCCATAGATGTGAGTCACGTAACGGATGCTCTCTTAACTTCGAAGTTCATTTCTGTATAGGATATATTTCACATCTTATAAAAATTTCAAGCAATGACGTAATCGTATTCATAATTAAAACTTAAATGATACGTTTCCAAAGAAATCATTCTTTTCACTTGATTCTATATAAAATTTTATAAGACTAAAAATATTCTACTAAACGATGGGTAAATTTAATGAATCTTGTGAATTAAAACATTTATTAGAAACATCTGGGCACGGTCTCGTTGGTTAAATTAAACTTGGCTGAAAGACTTTTTCTTTTTGTATAAACTGAAATAAAATATCTTTTAATGTAAGACAACGCAAATGACATTTTTTGTTTTGTCTGTAATAGAGTCATTCTTTTTTAAACTTTGTAATATTACGTCAACAAATTGATGATTATTTTGCGCGTATTGTCTTTTTAAGTATACGTTTTTAACTCTTTGCTTTTGAACGTATGTAAGTATAGTATATACGTTTTCGTTTCAATAAAGTAAGTAGTATTTCATGAAGCCACAAAGCGAAGACGCCGCGTCTGATTGAAACTTAGACAATGGAACTGGAACTTAAATACTTTAACAGTTTGTCGAGAGTAGACTTGGACATCTGCCAAGCCTCTTGCGCTCTAGGGGTGAACTGCGTTCAGGTGGTTTAGCTACGAATTTTATTGTTATCTTATTAATTTATGCATTTAATTTATCATAGCACTGATTATTTTAAATAACTTTTTGGAAATTAATAAAAGATGTGAACATAGTGCGTTAAATAGTTAGGGGAGAAGATTGCTTTAAAATATTTTTTATAAGTTAAAAAAGATATTGTTTTTATGTCAAGTGAAAGGATCAGGACATCCTGTTGGTCGGCGTCCTATTCGCCCCTTATATATATTATATTTATAAATTGTAATTTTTTCCATCTTTTTTTCCTTTATAATTTACAGTTACAACTTTATATAAGTTAATATAAAGAATAAAATTGATAGTACACTTGTGAAGCTTAGTTGGTATCAGCTGCTATCGAAGCATACGAACAAACTGAAAATTAATAGTCTTAATTAATATGTTGCTATCAAATAAGAATATTCATTTTCTTTCATTCTATTCCACAGTAAAGTTACTTATATTCGAATATACTAAAAACATTAATTATTTCACTAAAAATCGTAACACAGTTAACTGTTTTATTTGCCATTGATTAAATATAATGATATCTTTTCTTTAACATCTAGGCCAAATTTAGGACTAATCAGACTTGCGGTACGCTGCTACACTTAAACACGTATCTTATCATTTATCAATTTTGATTACCTGAGCACACTTTCTGTATTTTAAATAACTTTGACACTATAATGGGCAAGTGTATGTATATGTACAACACAAATGTGAAATTAGTAACCATATATTGATTTGTATAAAAAAAAACCCAACATCTACCCGATCCCTTAATAATAACCTAACTAAATACTCATCAAGCTACAATTACAAGCTAAATTTACCTTTAAAGTGTATCTTTTCCAATAAAAAAAGATTTATCAAAATCAGTTGGCGCGTTGTGAGTTATTCGTTCATTTGTCGCGCATATAATTAATACAAATTTAACACTTATGTGATATATCATAAATGAACCAAATAAAAATCGGACTTTACGGAAAGCACCAGCTCAAAAGAAATAAGAATCATTGAAATCGGTTCACACAGTCAAAATTTCTGAGATAACAAACACAAAATAATACCGGACAAGCGCGAGTCGGACTCGCCCACGTCCCCTCAAAAATTACAAAAATTCTCAAGTTTTTTCTAAAATTCAGGCTTAGCAAGAGCCCTTCCACTTGAACTAGCGGCTTTAATACCAAACTTAGCCCCTCTTATAATGCTCTTATTTTTTTAGGATTTAACCACAAATATATATTCAGATTTTTTCCTGAACTAGTACTACCTGTTGATTCTAGCTGCCAAATTTATAATTCTAGGTCAACCAGAAGTACCCTAATAATTTTACTAGATTCACTTTATAGATGGGGCCGTAGATCTAGGTATATGGTTTGAATTTCAACTCGATATCTACAAGCGTTCCTGAGATAAAAGCTCTTGACAGACAGACAGACGGAAAACAAAGAGATCTTTTCCTTCTTTCCTTAAAAGTTACGGAATCCTAAATAACCGTCGAACCTGCTTTTAAAGCCGTTTAAAAATATTGTTACTTACTCACGGAAACTTGATTTTTAAAATAATTGTCTTCCGCTCATTACTAAGAAATTTATTTTTAATTCTCTCACGATATGTATTTATAATAATCGTAGCTTTACAAAAACTAGAGAAGCGATTTTAACACGCTAACATAACACATGTGCTTTTCCACGAGCTATATACTGCAGTCAATCAATAGCATGGAAAAAACATACAAAATAGCTTTCCATAATCAATCACATATTAATTTTATATACTTTTTAAAAATAATACCTATTGTTAATCAGATGTACCTTCAAATTTGATAACTGGGTGCATTAAATTTGTATATTTGCGTAACCCTATTTTAGGTGGGCTATAAGTAGAAGTTTCGATAAAGATCAGTTTATCACTACTAACTTTATCATTATTATCAACAATCCAATATCATGGGACCTCTTTTTGTTTTTTATTACCAGATTACAAAGTTCATGGTAAAGGATTGCAGGATTTAGTGTAAATCTTGGTTGTCCCGTGAGATTTAAACAAATTGATATTACTTTGAAATTAGGCTACCATCATTCACTAAACCCAACTGATTAAAAAAAAAATTTTTTAATAAATAAAAACTTTTACTTTCCTATCCAAAGAATATAAATATATTTATATACTCATTTGGAGGCCATTCGTAACGCAGGGGCACAAAGTGTGACGGTAAAACCGGACAGGTTGTGGGTTCGATCCCCACTCGAGGAGATAAAATATTTACTTAAATTTA
>DWAN01006073.1:0-10729 GCA_018230445.1 Heliconius hewitsoni | reverse complement strand
TAACACTAGGTTCCCTCTGCCTATCCTGCTGTGCGCGGGATACAGCGTGAAGCTGATTTGATTTAATTTTAATTCTTAAAATTGAGAGATACCGCAGGGGCACAAGGATGCCACTGTAAACGTGACAGGTTGTGGGTTCAATTACCACTTGGGACATCAATTATTTTGTAAGCGCGGCATTGAGTTCCGCCAATCAACACGCAATGTCTGCAGATTTGGGCGACAAGTGGGAAACGGGAGTTTCTCAATGAGAACGGAGTTAACTAATACTAGGTTCCCTCTACCTACCACACTATGGATATGATATAGTATGGAGCTAAAAAAAACTAAAAAATTTAATTCGGTAATAAGACAAAATCTTTTGTTAAGCTTTGCCTCTCAATATGAAATGTGAGAAACTGGATGTCTTGAAATTAGATTTTCTTTGCCTATCCTCTTATACGGGATGAAATTTCACTGAAAATAAATTAAAAAATCATATATTTTATACTGTAGGTCACGTAAACTAATAGATTGAATTTGTATTGTGTTAAATAAAACATAAAATAAATTAACTAAATATAAGAAAGAAATTAAATATTAGATACAAGGTTCCCAATGTTTCATTTCCTCTAGTAGGTATCGAACGCACAACCTATTGTGTTTACAGTCATACGCTTGTATCCCTGCACTACAACTGGAATTCCCAAATTAAAACTAAAAAGTTAAATAGTCACCACAAACGCAAAAAGTACTACAACAGTTTATAAAACCATTCGTTATATTTGAACAAACGACATTTGTGCCTTTCTTAATAAACATAACAATTCAAAGCCTGTATAAACACAAAAAAACATTAGAATCGAGTTCAATGCAAATCGCGCAGAAACGATATAGGCTCTATTACATTTAAAATAAGGCACAAATTTCTTTGCAAACAGATCTCAAAATATATATTACTTTGAGTTTACGATGTAGTCCTTATTACGTGGGTCGTAAGAGTAGAAATATATGAAAAATGTATAATGCATTGTGGGCTTTTAACTGTGGTGTAGTAAAAGTTGAAACGTGTTTAGTATGAAAACAATGACATTTTCGACAGTCCCCAGTTTACATTGTAAAGGAAAACATATAACCTGCGAAAACATCCGGATGATGGGAATTGTTAGAGGAATTGCTGTTACTTAAATAAAACAAGGAGAATTGTTTAGGAACTTATTTCATTATATAGGTACCACATTAAAAATAATTTTATTTTCATTTTATTGTAGATTTGTCTATAACATTAATAAATATAAAAATACATACAGGGTGTAACGCACGACAGATCAACGGTCGTCTATCCAGGTTGTCATTGAGCTGCGCCTATGAAACTTTTAGAGATTAAAGTTATTGATAAAATTTTGCTTATTTAAAAACGATGTTGACGTGAATACGTCTATAAATTGCTACTATACGGCAATCCAATAAATCTAATAATAACAAAATCGGGCATAGAGTTTGGCCTTGTAGTTTCAAAATTATTCTCTACATCTAAAATTAAATTATAATACTGGATAGCCAAAGAATCAAATTTTGCACCAACAAAAGATAAACTCTTACCGCTGTTTAAGAATACTTTCCCTGAAGAGCCAATAGAGAACTATAAGCTGCGCAGATATATGGCTTTTATATAATCTATATCCGAGAAGACTTCCAGTTTGATCACGGATTTGGTCAGGCGTCTCCTACAATTAGGGACATACGAGATGAGTACCAGAGATTGGCCTAACATCCGTTGCTGGCACTAGTCGTCAAAGTAAAAAAAGTAATGTAAATGTGTTCCTGATCAATATTGTATTATACTTATTACCGCCACAAAATTTGGTCCGCACACAGAATTTGCCAAGTGGCAATTAGCGAAATTTGAATCAAAAAATCCACACCAGTGGTGTGGATTTTTTGATGGTGTGGATGCTTGGTTTTGATCTCAGATTATATTGTAATACCACTAAGGAAAGATAAATTTCAACTACATCATCAGTAGAAGTATCATCATCATCTTCACTGATTGTAATAAAGTTAACATTGACATGGGAATTGATGTCGGATATCCATTTGAAATTTTAAAAACGCAAAATCTGTTGTTATGTGTTTAGTAAACGTAAATTCCAATGGCATCTTGTAATTTGTATTGGGTGTGTGTATCCCGGGCACAACGTTAGCAAAAATAACTCATTATGTTATTATCGTTGTTAAGATATTCCAGGACATCGCTATAATGATACACATTTACGAGTCTGATCTTGCTACACCAGTTATGATAATTAGAACGATATAATACTTTAACGTTGATGTCTCACAAAACCGCTCATTGCCCGACCTCGTGCTCAGCGAGTTCAATTTCTCTTTATATTGAAAATCTCTCAAAAGGGTAGGAAAATCTGTATTGATTTAGTTTTTACCAGAAATTTCAATAAATTTCATAGTTTTCGTGTCACAGATCCATAATCAATAAAGTTATATTGTACCAATAATTATTTTATTTCAATAATATAACCAGTTACATAAACATATTCACGTACAAAAAGGCCGTGTCCATGACACAGCCACATCCCAGTTTTCTTGCTTTCATATTATTTTCAAGATTTATAAGCCGATATTTAAAATATTATATTATACTAAAGGACTACTATTGAGCTATAATGAGAAAAAAAAATCACGAGCGTGTGAGAATTAAATTTAAAACATAGAGCTTAGAAGTTTAACTATTAATAAGAATTTATAGGAGTAAAAAAAGTTATAAAATATATTGGACATAAAATATTTTTATATCCATAATTATTTTTTATTTTAAATAACATATTTTTATATTTATTATTTTTATTTAATAACAACATCATAATTCTATAGTAATCTATTAAACGCAGACGTTGAGTCTGACTGTATTAGCCAATTTTCTTCAAGAATCCATTTTTTTCCAAAAAATCACAAATTTTCAAATATCTACCGAGCCGCTGAAAATCGACTAACATACATAAGGGATAGGTACTGAGATCTTCTATCCATGGATTATGATTGATCCATACACAAACATTCTGTATATGGGCCATTTTTTTATCAATTTATCACATTCACGCTGTATTCCGCTCATAGCAGAATGGGTAGGATGAACCTGGGAACCTTTAAAATGAATAATTTATAAAAGTTGACAAACTTTAATTTGCTGGTATAAATGCAATTTGTACGAATTAAGCATATATAAGTTTGCATAATTTTTTTTTATGACACATATGGATAAAATTTCATTTGTCAGATTTTTCCTTTATAATGTAAGTTCTCACTCAGTGCCAAAATTAATCATTCGAGATCCACGTGAAGTACGCTATGGATTTTGAAAATGCGGTGAATTTCATACAAAATCAAACAAAATCGATCGCATAAATATTCGTATCTTTTAATTGCGTTGACTTAGAATCTTATTTTTTTCTGGGCTTCAAGGGAACATATATTTAAATATGTAGACCATATTATATCTAGATATACGTTCTATGTCATTTAAATTTCAGATCGATATCTCCATGCGATCTTGATATAAATGACCTTGATAGACCTAGAAAAAGACAAAAAAAAAAATCTTATAAAGATTCCGTTAACACTTTTTGAGATACGGAACCTTAAAAAAACTAAACTAAAAAAAACAATTTCGTAAAGAAATTAAGCTACAATACGCTCATTCATTTTAAAAACATCAAATATTCAGATACACTCCATATTTAAAGCTACTTAAAAATAACGAATTTTACATTTCAGTTTTTTAATAGCGCGATAAAAGAAAGGTGGGAAAAAATAATTACATTAAAATTGCAATATTTCATTTAAACTTCCTGCGCACGTCAGCTTCTTATATAATTACGCGAGCGACTCTGAATTTAAATATAGTTCAGAAATCATAAACACGCAAGGAAAACGGTAATGGCGTCAATTACACGCGGCGTACAGGTAATTTCCCGGTAGAGACAATTCGCTGTCACGTGACGTGACATAAAATATGAATGTGACATGGTTTTTGAAAAAGCTTCAGTTCAGTTTATTATATTTATTTGATGCTTACATGTACATCATGTAAAGTTATAATTATTATTGTCATATCACCGTTGAGGTAGATAAACGAAAAAAGATAAAGCGCGGTGTTGAATTCTGTCTCTTAACACGCAGTGTCTCAAGTATTGGGCGGTGTGGGGGAGGAGTGCGTAGCATTAGGTTCCCTAACCTGCTATATGCAAATACAGCGCGAAACAAATAAAAATACCACTCACGCTTGCTTACCGAGGGTTCCGTACCAATTTCAGAGTTGTATGTCAACGGGAATTACAATAAAAAAAAAAGTTTATTATTACTGCGATTTTCATACAAAATGCAGCAAAAACGAAGCATAAGAACTTGTACCTTTTAATTGCGTTCATATAGGAATTAGATCTTTTCTTTTCTCCAAGGAACCGTGAACTTAAATACTTCTTATTAATTCAAATCAATGCGTCAACGCAATCTCGAACCCTAAAAACAAAATTGAAATATTAATTAATACATATTTAATAACGAATATATTTTAATAAATTTCTGTGTTTGAGTCGACTCTTCAGCAGCCATAATAATATTACGGCCGCTGAAGATATGACTTACTTTGTTGAAATTCTAACAAAACACACCAAAGATGGTAATCGTGGTAATTAAGTCTAGCGCACTTCATTATAATGATAATATAATTTATCTGGATATAACGTTTGTTTTATTCTTATGCAAACACGTATATAATATGTTTGTCAGATAAGATTAAATCATATGGACCTATATTGTGTGTTGTAAAAAAAGAAACAGCATTATGCTTTCCTGCATAGAATGATAGGTACATGGAGCCAAGTGCTAAGACCCGGACGGTCTTCTTCTTTCTCTTGAATTCTTTTATCACTTGAATGGGTACACTTTGAACACTCATTTAATTGCAAATTAATTGCAAAATTTCTTTAGTTGATTTAGTTTGGTCTGCGTCTTATCATCTAAATAACCTTCACGCTGTGTTCCGCACACAACAGGATAAACAGAGGGAACCTAGTGTTAAGACACTCCGTTCCGTTCCTCACTTTCCGTCGAGTTCTGGAGGCATTGCGTATTAAGTGGTGGAACTCAAAGCCACGCTCGATACCAATGCGAAGAAATATACATTTAAATAAATATTTCATTTTCTCGAGTGGGGATCGAATACTTAACAAAAAATTGAGATGACTGTTTGGTGGCAAGGCTAGTGAGATTGCACCAAATTACAGCCTTTAGACATTCCTTGCTTCCAAAAAAAATGGTATCCTCCAAAAGACCTAATTATGTGCTCTCCAAAACACAATTTTAATACTCTCTAAATATTTAAAAAAGAAAAAAATTGTACTCCTCCAATCTCAGTCCAAGTTAAAATATACAGCATAACACGAATAAATAAAACATTATTACTTTTAGCTATAGTTGCTATAATAAAAGTAGTCCCCATCGGTAACTCATCCCTAACATTGCTATTACTCGAAAAAAAAAACCAACCCATTAGAATAGGGAAGATATAAAATAGAAAACAACGGTCAATGTCACGCAATATTCATTTTAATGTCATGTGAATATTATGCAGAAACCAGCCGTGGCGGCCAAGTATCCTAACAAACGATATTCGAATCACAAAAATAAATGTAATCGTGGGCTCACAATAATCATTTGAATAGAAATGTACTGATTTCTTTGGTAGTCAGCCTACGGAAGCACTTCCTCGCCGGGGTTGCTTCTTGGAATGACACTATTACTGAGTTTCACCTATTTTTACCGATTTCAAAAACACAAGGTAGTTAAGGAATTTAAGAAAAATGTCTTTGATTAGATTAAGAAATACATAGACATTAAGAAATTTAAGAAATACGTAGCTATTTAATTAATACTTCAATTTGAATTTTGCAAATGTATGAAATTTGTGTAAATATTGTCGTTTCCATCGTAGTGGACAAAACTTCATTGTAAGTGCAATGAACATAGTTTCACTCTGTACAGTGTACTCCTCCCCGCTCCCGCTTTTATACAAAAAATAACGGCATAAAGTTTCTACATCCAATAGTAGTAGTAGTAGAGAAACATTATAAAGCTGAAGAAAATCGTGCACGTTTATAGTATCGTATGATTGCCCAATATATCATTGTCCCAAGGATTTGCTGAATCTCATATACAATATGTGACATGCGAGAATATTTCATATAATTTTAATTATTAAATAGACATAAATACCATTTTCAAGCAAATAATAATTAAGTGGATCTTGTACTATATTATTTTTCACATCGCAAGAGGAAACCTAGTGTTAAGATACTCCGTATCTCATTTTCCGCTGAATTCTGGAGGAATAACGCGTCTAGGCCTGTCGTGGAACAGGAGCCCAAATGTAACTGTAAACGCGGTTGGTTGTGGGTTCGATCCTCATTCGATGAAATAAAATATTTTATATTTTCATTTCATCGCTCTGGTGTCGAGGCAAAGCGCAGCGTTAAAAAAAAATTAATTAAGAAAAAAATTACAACATTGTAAAATAATATTAATGATTTTTATTATATTTCTTACCTTACACTTAGAATTTAGTTCTTTTCAGCTGTTTTCTATATCATATATTTATTCGTCCTAACGTCGGATACGTTTACGGTCGTAAAGAACGTATTACTTTTATGTTGGTACTATACGGTAATATCTTGTTATATTTTTTCGTTTGTTTTATGTTATAGACATTTCATAGTAAAAAGCTAAAAATATTGAAGCATACACGCTTATTTTTTTGAGTTAATTACTAATAAGTTAAATAAACTAATTAAAACTAAACACTTGGCCGGTTTTTTATCTTTATTTTTAATTTACGTCCGTTACTCAGAGACTAATAGACAAAAAAGAAAAGAAATAACTCGACTTGGAAAGATGAAATTAAACGTATTAAAAATTATTTAATTAAATTAAACGTAAGTGTGGAGGAGCACAAAGCGATTCTCCTAATTCCTACAGACATGGGAACGAGATTTTCCATTTTACGTCGAACCTAAACATAGGAATCGAATCAAAACGATTATTATGAACAACTTTTCATAATAATCATCCAATAGAAATCAATTATATTAATTAATGGTTATATGAACAATAATTTACTCTTATTAAATAAGAAAATTAGAACCAATCCACTGCGCCACACGACAAGCCATAAAACTTATAATATACATAAAAGTTGCAGTAATGCGTCCCAAGACCACACTTAGCAATAGCTCAGGTAGCTAGTTTAGCCTAAGTAACCTGGCGCGTCTCCAAAAATGAAATAACTATATTAAATATAAATGTTCTTTTAGACAGCCTGTCGCATGAATGGTCGTATGGAATGAAATTCAGGCGCATCTTCTTGAGAACTGCTGAAATACCGCTTGGCTGACGCTAATGTTATTAAAAGTATTTTTCGTCGGTTTGTGAAGAACGTCTTTTGGTAAATTTAAACGAATGGCGTTATAAAATATATGGAAAACTAAATGTTTAAGCGGTGGAAGTAATTTAGTAAGCTACTAAACAGATTTTAGTAGTTTGCTTCAGTTTATTGTGATGGTTAAAGTAGACGGTGAAAGGAGTGCTGGAAGAAGAAAAAAGTTGTGACTGAGTAACATCAGGGATTGGACTGGTATCAAATATATACGTGGAACCAATTGCCATTTAGCATTGAATAGAGTAGAGTTTGAAAAGCTAGGCTAAGCTTCAGGGTTGAAGAGGTACCCAAAGAAGGAGAAGAAATCAAAATAAAAACCTCAATGTGACCTTAGTTCCAGTGAAATTCGTATTTTTTTCTACTCTTCCAGGATGGAATATGTGTCCATCCTTTTATATGTCCATCCCGCTGTGTAAATGTAACATGTTTGAGTTCGATTCCTCTTTTGAGGAATGAAATAATTATTCCTAACTGTTAATGATACAAAGCGTTGATTTTATTTTGCCACTCAACACGCAATACCTCTAGAAATCAGCAAAAAACAGAGAACGGAAGTGTCCTTATGGGAAAAAAGGATATCTTAGAACTAAGTTCTCGGGTTCCCTCTCCTACTCTGCAATGTGCAAGATACCCAAAATAAATTATGCTTTATTAGTTTGATACAAGTACAAAACGACTCCATTTATTAATTTACATAATATTTCATGGAACACAATACTCATGCAAATATGCTACATATACGGTAAAACAATAGAATTGTCTCGTGTTTTTGAATGTATCAACTTATTTATTCTTACGTCAGTTCAATTGACGTGTGTAATTAATCCAATTTGTGTTCCGTCAACTTTATCATGCTCAATTTTACATACTTCTTATTTAATTCCTTCATTAAAATCAAATAATATGGAAAATATTTAATTAATTTCCACTTTGTTGAGTTGTGTCTATATGAGTATATGGTTTGTATTTCTTTGATGCTTCACTCTTTTTGTATCCCACGGAGAAGGATAAGCAAATGCAGTTTGGAAGCCTAGTGTTAAGACACTTTTGTTTCCAACTTTCCTCGGCATTTGATAATTCCGAGTCAAAATCAATATCGGAGGATTTTTTCATTTTCAGTGTAGACAAAAAGAGAGAGAGAGAGAGAAAGAGAGTCTAGTGCTAAGACATTTCATTCTCAATTAACCTCTTAGATTAGAGTCGTTGAGCGTCGAGTTTATGGTGATTCAATACCGCACTTAATATACTGGGTACCGAGTAGAGTCGAACCTATAAGCATCAAGTAAATTTATATTATTAAACATAATTATTTTAAATATACTATTCGAAGCACGCAATTTTGTTTACCTGGACTCTAAGACGTAAACTAAAAAAATCGTTTTCAATTTACAAATTTTAACAGACCCTCTTTTATTGCTCTCCTATACATTTAATTTACCCACTTCCCGCCGAATCCTGGAGGCATTGCTTGTTGAGTGGCGGAACTCAACTCCATATTTCGCTTTTACACCAGAGCGAAGAAATGGATTATAGATGGAATGGATGGAAGTATAGATTTAAATAAATATTTTCGTCTCCTCGAGTGGGGATCGAACCCACGACTAGCCTGGGGAACGGAGAGTCTTAAGGTCCTCTCTCCCTGCCCTGCTGTGTGCAGGATACAGCGTGAAGCTCATTAAATTTGTTTTTATCTATACTCCTCAAAGAGCCTACATGTCAAATTTCAGCGTTCAACACCATGTAATAACCACTGTGTATTGGTTAAGTCTGACAGTTACTTAGTGACGGAAGAGTTTACAATAAAAATGTATAGAAAAAGAAACAAAACAATCTAAACGCTGGATGATCTTGTGCTACGAACCAATATTTATTTGTAGAAATTTAGTGAAGCGTTTTATTCATGTATCTAAAGGTAGTAGTGAAGCGTGTATTCATCGTATACGTGCTTGAGTGATCTAATCTATATCTAGGTACACTATCGTATTGTAAAGCTAAAGATTTATTGGTTTTTGAGATTCACACTGAATCCCATATAAAGCAGAGTAATCAGGGAGAGTCTAGTCTTAAAACATTCTGTTTTTCATTTTCTGGCAAAATCTCGAGACATTGCGTGTTACGAGTTGCGTTAATATTTTAATTTCCTCGCTCTCGTAGCGAGGTAGAGCGCGGCGTTAAGTTCTACCACGCCTCACGAAATACCTTGAGAATGTGGCAGTACGTTGGGAACGGAAATATCCAAATAGCAATGAAGTGTCCAACTACAGCTCTAGGTTCCTAGGTTACCTCTGCCTACTCTTCTACTTTCAGGATAGAGTTAAACAAAATATATATAAATTTACACCCCGTTCTCTACAATTTCACCCGAATTTAAGATGATGCTTTGGCGGAATTCAACGCCATACTTTATCTTATCAGAGTGGAAAAGAATAATTTAAATATAATTCCCCGAACACAAACCAAATTTACAACGACAGACGGTTTCCCACTACGTAACGTGTCAAATTAAAAATAACTTTTAGAATGCAATCTTCAACCATATCTACAATATAAAAAAAATTAAGTTGCTTGCTACTGATCCACAGTAGTCTAGTTAAGAAAGCTAATATAGACCACACATAAAGAATGACGGCAAAGGTTAACTCATCGTTGTTCCACTTACGGGTTTAAATGAAATTTTAGTTTTAAACTTTTAAGATAAGAGCGCTCTAACTATCCTCTCGAGCTTACTTGTACGTGCTACGGGAGTACAGCCGAGTTTAGTACTGTAATAATTTTAACTAAATCTTATATAAGTATTTACAATATTATATTGCACTAGTTACATCCATTGAAATTGTTTGCGTAGATTAAGATCCTGTCGTTTCAGGTTATAGTAGAAGAAGAAATTTAGACAAATTTACTGCTATAGCCCTCTTATACTCAATAAACCACATGTACGAGTATTTCAAATTTTCTAAGACCAGTAGTTCCAGTTCCAGACACTCAGAAGTTTTATATTAATAGATAAGCAATCTTTATGGAAAAGTATCCTGACGAGATGCTTTTCCATAAAGATGGATGAAATTCCATAAAGATGGACAAGAAAATACATATAAAAACTATAGAAATATATAAAACAAACTCCAAAAAATATTATTTGTTAGAAATCGGAAGCGGTTATAGTTTTTAAAATACACGATAAATAGACATATCGTCTATATGTTTTTAAACTATTTGGAAAGGGATACCACGTAATTGCAA
>DWAN01006072.1:0-10729 GCA_018230445.1 Heliconius hewitsoni | reverse complement strand
ACATACGTTGCACATTATTGAAGACAATATATCAAGATCATTTTCTTTGTACAGTAAGGTAAAAATAAATAAATCAGCTTCACCCTGTAGTTCTGAAGGCATTGCGCGTTGAGTGGTGTAACTCAACGCCGCGCTTTGCCTCAACACCAGAGCGAAGAAATGAAAATATGAATGTAAATAGATGTTTCATTTGCTCGAGTGGAGATCGAACCCACAATCGTTGCGATTACAGTTAGCCATCACAGCCATATATTAATACTTAAAATAAGACTTACATTAACACTAACTTAGTAATGTACTGTAATAAATTTATTTAACTGAAGAGCACTGTAAAAAGAGTTCATTACTCTTTTATGAACCTAAAGAATATATTTTTTCGCTTGAAAACTAGCTTAAGGAGCAGTAGAAAAAAATATTAAAAAACGATATAGAAAAAAAAGGTATCCGAGGTGGCGGAACTCAACACTGATTTGAGGGAAAATCGTACAACCCACATGAAACATAACAAACACAAGTTCAGCCAGCCTTGCGCTGCATGTCGCATGTGGCAAAGTAGGCACCGTTACTCTGTTCTCGACTTTTCGCCGAGAACAGAGTAACACTTTTTTGATTGATTTTCGAGGCATTTCGTGTTGAGGAGCCGAACTCAACACCGTGCTTTGCCTTGTTACTAGAGCGAAAAAATGGAAATGTTCCATATAATATAACACATTATCTAATTATTGTAATTTCTTCTTCTAGTTGGTAACGGAGAGACCTCTACGCACAGAAGCGGAGAGAGAGAGACGTCTCTCTCAACGGGCGAGTTTCATCACTAACTCTGAACCGCCGTCTAATAGAGATTCTTTAGGTAATACTATATATATTCTTTAGGCTATATTTTTTGTTTTAAGTTTTATCCCGTATAAAACAAGACAGTGAGTGGATAACCAAATGTCAAAACACCTTGTTTTACGCTTTCCACCCTTATTTATAACAATGTATATTGTGGCGAAACTACGAGGTGTTCGGTGTCGCGAGAGCCAAGAGGTCAAAACTCTTCTATCTATAATCATTGTGTTTGGGAATAATCTTGTAAAATTATATATTGTATAATTATATAAAACAAATGTTACATAGATAAAAAAACTCAATAAGCAAGTTTTTTTTCATACCGCACTAGTTTCATACTAGTCCTTATATTTGCTTTAATTTTTAAAATCTATTTATTTAATTTTAATAAACAAAAAAAAACAT
Organism: Heliconius hewitsoni; assembly: GCA_018230445.1. Taxonomy (NCBI): domain Eukaryota; kingdom Metazoa; phylum Arthropoda; class Insecta; order Lepidoptera; family Nymphalidae; genus Heliconius; species Heliconius hewitsoni. Next base: position 9,493 of record DWAN01006072.1, on the reverse strand, counting down.
TTACTCACAGGAACAACAGATTCCAATCAAGACGAGGAAGAACCCCCACCACTACCGCAAAAACAACACAAAACAACAGAAGCAGACACTGAGAATAACAACACGCCGCGGTACAACTACGATTTAGTGCTAGCGCCGCGCAACTCCTATTTATACCAGTCCCGGCGTAGAGAACTGTGCGCTATCTCCGCGGCGCTGCTGCCCGCGCAGGAGAAGGCGCCCACACCGCCGCCCAAGAAGAGATATCAGAACAATGTATGATCATTCTAGTAGTGGTCCATATCAGCCCCACCTACCCTTATTAAAATTATGTCTATTATATTTAAATTACTGTATTTATTTATTTTTTTGTTATTTTAATTGTTGTCTATATTAGTCTCACATACCCTGTTTCAGAAGATTGTTATTATATTAAAATATAAGACCTGAATACTATAGTATATGTTATAATTGATTTTTAATATTTAAGGATATTAATAATCTTATTGATTTTGATTTTATCATTATTCTACAATTATATATATATATATATATATATATATATATATATATATATATAGTAAAGTATGTATACTTAAAGATTTTCGAAAAAGAAAAACCTTATTTTTCAATGTGACGAAAATGTAAAAAATATCATGATTATATGACCATGTTCTCCCAACCATGTTTATCATTAATTGTATTGAAATCATAAAAAAAATATTTTACTAAAAAAAATTAAGCTTTAAACGAAAAGATTATAAAGTATCTTTAATATACAGATGACTTTTATAAAAATCCTTCTCTCTAATTATTTACATATTTGGAGGAAAATAAAGAACAATTATATAAAAATATATTTATACAAGTGTTTATGTACTATATATTAAATTTATATCTCAAAACGTAAAAATATATTCATATATTTTATATAATTAAAATGACGTGAATATTATAAAATATGCCATAATATCCAAAGCGACGATATTATTTATTTCTTAAATTTGAATATAACTATGATTGATTTATCTTTTGTAAGTTTCTCATTTGTGACGTTGAGTGTAAAAAATACTTGGGCGGTTTCCGAAAGGTACCCGCTTTGTTCAAACATTTTACACGTTGGAAGCGAGCGTATAAGAATTCAGTGATCAGTGCTCTTGGACGGCCTCCGAGAGGCGCGAGTTCAAATCATGCTACGTTAAATTTTTTATGTTTCTAAAAAAGTATTTTAAATACGACATGAAATAAATTACAGCATTGCTTCAGTTTTCTGATGAACAACAAATGTATAAAGTTTTGAGTCTTTGTAAATAGTATTCAAAGTGGGAAAAGGAATACCAAAGAAATTTTACTAATCACCTAATGACAGTAACAAAATATTATTTAATATGTTTTGACACTTAATGAATTACAATGACTACAATACCTTTGATAAAAAAGTCTCGAATATGTAATTAACTGAGACGCTGTATACACATTTAGACAATTATACAATTTCAAATATATTTGTGTGAGATGTTACAAAAAAATTTATAATTATCATTTTTAGGTAAGATTAAAAAAAATCGTTCGTTCCCTTATTTTATTAAAAATCAAGGATTCATTTATCTTATTTTATTTTTTTTTATTTAACATCATTCGTGTCACCAATAATGTAAAGGATGTAAATACCTGAATTCTAAGTGACATATACAGTACCGTAGACGAGTCGTGGCCTTTCTGAACTTAGCTGTAGATGGATTCGCAAATTTAAATTTAAAATCTTTCTTACTTACTACTATTTCCGAGTGACCAATGCTTAAAAATTGAGAAGACCTAACTAAGGGGCGGCCACGACTTTAGAATGTAGTGTATTTGTTTGAGTAATTGATACTCGAAATTGAAATATATACAAATGACAATTCAAAAACGCTCGAAAATGCCATTTTGAATGAACTTTTTATATATTATTCAATTGTATATTGTATAATATACATTTATAAAATACGCACACTAATGTATAAAAATGATATTAAATGAAGGGTTCCGTAGAAAACATTTATATATGACTAAAATTTGTGTCATATTAGTGCCATATAACAGTTACCATATTTTTAAATAAATATTAATAATTAGTAGAAAAAAAAATACAGTTTTTATGTTCACTTCATTTCTTGTTTAAACTTAAATAATTTATTTACATTTAAATTTCGAACTTAAATAATACTTTTCTAAACTATATTATCTTTTTTTTAAATCTTTTGATTTGTATTGGATTGGTTCTTGTTACTTTATACTCATAAAGGGCCATCCATAAGGGACGTCACATGTAAACGTATAGGGCGGGGAGGGGGTGTAGTGTGACAATATAAAATATAATTTCGAAACTGCTGTTATAATTTATGATATTTATAATTAAAAAATGTCTTCCATACATTACTACGGAATTCTTTAAAAGTCACTAAGATTTTAAATTTTATTTTACTTATAATCGTGTCATATATTTGGAGGATGTGTGTGTTTTTATAATATTAATCAATAATATTATTTTATATTCTCGAAGTATTCACACATTCCTTTGTAAGTTACTGTAGGCTTTTAAATATTTTTAAGGTGCTTAATACAAAAGAGGATATATAATTGACTATCATATAACTTTTTTAAAATTTTTAATACATACAAAAAAATATATTAAATTTGCTTTGAATTAGACAAAGAGAATTTGGTAACTTCATTCTCCGCTTATTTCTATATTATTACAACTAGACAGAACAATTATATCGAGAATTTTAAAAACAATTAAATAAAAAAACTACTAACACTTATACCACTTTTGTACTAATTGCCTTTTAAAATATATGCAATCTCATTCAGAGATGTAAATTAACTTTTAACTATTATTAAATCAATTACAGGACATTGACTTAAATCGACAATTAAAAGTTAATTGACGAGTCTGAGTGTGGCAATATTTGTAATATCGTTACCTAAGAACTGTATACATATAAGTGCCTTAAATAAACATTTTTAAATATAAGTTATAAATATGTAAATTATTTTAAATTTTTATAGTAAAAATAAATATCTGTTGATTGACGTCATGTAGAATCTGTGACATTTTATTTTGTAATGCTATATTCTTAGATTTCGTTTTTTTTTTTTTACTTTTCGCTGTATCCCTTTTCGAGACATTGTGTGTTGACTAGCGTAATTTAATGCTGCGCTTTATTTTTTACCAGTGAGAGGATATGATAAAGCGCGGCGTTAAATTCCGCCTGTCAACACGTAATGTATCGAATTGTGTGACGCGTGAGGAAAAGCGGGAAGCTATAATTTTTTTTGTCGAAATACTTATTTTAGACGCAAAGAACAATGTATATAATTTATAATGATTTTGTAAGAATAATAAACAAATGATTACAAGATTGTTTTATTTGTTTAATAGAAACAAAATATTTACCTTTATTTTTTACTACTACAGAATATGCAGAGAATATTTATATATTTTTTAACATTTTGAAAGTGTTAATCCATACTTAGGAAAGAAAAATACTTATTTAGAAATCGTATAATTTTTTTTTGTCTTGTTACTAGAGTGGGGAAATGAAAATATTTAGTAACTAATTCGCCAGAGTGGAATCCGAATCCACGACCGTCGCGCTTAAAGTCAGACGTTGATGGCATTGTTATACTAAAACATTTTTTTATATCTAGAACAAAATAGCAATAAAAAATCGTCTATTTTCTTAGAAGACTCATACAAAACAGTTTATTATCTGTTTATATAGTTATTTTTAACCTATATATAGTACGGTCGTCGAGTCGTGGCCGCCCTGAAGCCTGAAGCTATAGTTGGCTGCGCAAATTTGATATGTAGATTTTTCATACTTATGATTATTTTCTTCGTTAACAATCTGTAAAAAATCAAAAAGCCGAACTCCAAGGGTGCCAGGACTCCTCGACCGTACTGTATACATTTCTAACCTACATACACTATATAAAGTCAAATATTTGTGACAAAATTACTTCAATATAATAATAAAAATGTATTTTTATGTGTTTTAAAGCTTAGCGGCTATTGGTAGGCCTTCACCTAGATACGTGATAACGTATTTTGGTAGTATGATGCACGATTTTTAGCGAAATAATGATATAATTTGTTCTTTTTTCTTCGTATATAGTAGAGTATGTAAAAAAAATGCGTTAAGACAATCTGTTCTTTATTTTTTATTAATGTTAGAAAAGTCGAGTCTAGAGTTGTGTCACACATTCTCGCTGAAAGAAATAAAAAATATTTACCATTTTATTTCCTCGCGACAGCTACGAGACAAAGCGCGGCGTTGCGCTCCGCCACTCAACACGTGAAGTGTCTTAATGCTAAGATGGGAGAAGCGTCTAAACACTAGATTCCCTCTGCCTATCCTGCTATGTGCGGGATACAACGGGAAGCTACAAAAAAAAACTTAGAGGGGATCTACCCCACTACCACCGCGTCATCGACATTCGAATACTTTTCAACTTTGTTAATCTAGATCTAGAACAATAAAAAATATCTTAAATCAACCAATGAGGACATTAAAACAATTAATTCACGTTCGATCTCGACTTTCACTCGTTGACAATTTAGTTATTTAACTTCTCGTTAATTATGTAAACTTTAATTTATATATTAAACGAGTTTCTCGATTTCAGGTTAAATAATATAATAAGTAATACAGAATTACTTATAGGTACGTGGTGTGTCCTTAATACATAGTAGGTATATTGGTTTCAATATACGCGTTTGTCTCGATCTGGCGTATAATTATTATGTTTTATCATTCAGATATTTATTGAAGAGGCCGCCTGGCGCAACAATATTGTTGTTAGAGTCTAGCTGTAAACGCGATAGTTGCTGGTTCAATTCCCACTCGAGCGTAAGAATTTTCATTTCCTTGCTACTCGGGGCGCGACGTAAAAGCCTTACGTTTTACTTAAACCTACAACCAACTCAATAACAGTTAGAACTGCGCCACGAAGGCCTCCAAAAAATGTATCAAAAGTAAAACCTATATTTGAGTAAATAAGTAAAGTCGTCGCTATTCATACGGCGTTATTGAGTTCATTTGTTCCATTGAAGTGTCATATGACTCATTGATCACGCGCGTTTTTATAATGCAAGTATCTACTTAATTTAATGTTAGATATATCCCAAATTTATTGTACCGATAAATTGTGTTTCTTGTTGTTCATTTTAAAAGAGTTTTAATTCATTTTTATTAGTAAAAATTATTAAAAAATACATTAACGCTATTTTTTAATATTTTTTACTAGGTTCCCTCTTAACACTAGGTTCCGTCTGCCTACCCTACTATGTGCAGGATACAGTGTGAAGCTTTGTTAACAGAACAAGAGGATGAAATTCATTCCCACAATGGTCGTGAGTGGAGGTGGGAGTAGGAAATGATAATCAGTGGGAATCGAACCCACAATCGTCACGTTAACTTTTGAATAAACTATATTTTGATTTTTGCTCCACTGCGGTACTAGGGCTTTCTCATTATATAAATTAGCAAAGTTAACTGCTACCTAAACCTATAAAGAAAACAGAGTTGACGTAACATAATTAAAAAATAATAGCTTACCGAAAGATTAAAACCACTGATTGAAGAAAACATCATCTAAATAGTTATTTATTAACGGAACATAGGATTGATAGCGTTGGAATGTAGAGTAGCGCTAGCAGACAAAGTTGTAAACTGTAATATTGTTTTTAACTTCACGCTGTATACCGCATAAGCATTGTATGTAGGTAGAAATCAGTGTCAAGACATTTCGTTCCCCACTTTTCGCCTAATTTTCTCTTCAAAAAAATTTTGCAAAAAATTCTAAAATTGTTATCAGAGCGAGGAAATGAAAATAATCTGTTCCTCCGACTTGAAGTTCAAAGTGACGGTTGACGTCGCTTTTGCAGTCACACGTTGCACCGCTTGCCTACGATATGATCTTCAAAACTGTAATATTTTTTAGTTACGCGCTGAATCTCTAGCAGGTCGGCAACAGAACGGGAGGACAAACCGTGCAGCAGTCTCTTTTGAGCTCATTTACTGTCATCAACTTGCCATCTGCTGTGCAGTGGGTCTTCATGATTTTTACGTGTATCTTTCTCGAATATCATCGATACTGTGTTCTCGAAAGTTAACCACTTGCCTCTTCTACCACTCACTCTTTGTTCATAATATTTATTTGCTATTCTTACCTTAGAAATTCTTTAGACGTACCCAAATTACCTGACCACATTTTTCCAGTATCTGCCATTCTATATATCTCTTTATTGTGGATTCCATCGCCTAAACTGACTCTGTATATCCTACAAAGAGATTGCATTTTTTAGCACTCATCTTTCTTTCATTCTTCTGTAATACCCACATTTCGATGCCGTGCGTAAATGCAAGAAAAAGATTGTGAACAAGAGAAAAATGTGAACTCGCTAAGAAATTATGAGAGATAATTATGTTTAGTTCTAAGCGGATGAAAATGAAACTATATTTATAACTTATTATTAAGTTATGTTGTGACATCTGAAAAAATATATATGGACAAATACAAGGTAAATACAGTTAAGTGTTAAAATAAACATCATTATATAGATACTATTTTTGTTTGCTAACCATATCTCTGTACTAATGTATTAGCCGTACTCCAATTTATTAAACCACTAACAAACATATTTAAGTGAAGAAGCAATTAAATTGCTAACGCTCTACTAGATTTGTGTAGGAAAATATGGATTAGGCGAGTATGCTATTTCTGTACTATCACTTATGTTTTTGTTATTGCGTGTTGAGGTGCGGAACTCAACGATGCTCTCTGTGTTTTACTAGCGAGTATGTAAATAAATTTACATTTTCTTTTTTTAGCTTCACGTTTATCCCTAGCGACGTCTAGGTATGAACGTGAAGACGAGGTCTCTCTTTTGCTTACACTGTTATCATCTTCTTTATACTTGCCTCCCTCCAGTATCATTTAAAGTGAACTGAGGTTCCCTCCCGCTTGCGAACTTCTCCCTAAATCTTTTTGTGCCATTCTTTCGCCCTTGCGCATCTTACAATTATGAATTGTTTAACTCATCCCAAGAAAATATGTATAGTAACTATACATATTATCCACACACGCCTTAAAAAAAACAAAAAATAATAATTAAAAAAAGGAAATCCCCTACACAATTATTATTATCGTATAAACTAAAAGCTGTATTTAATTCAAACCAACACTTGAAGTACTGCGTAAGAGCAACGATTCGTATACCACTGAGTCGTGACGTGAACCGTCGCGGATACGCCTATTAAATATTTACCTCAATTCATTCTTCCTTAGAACTATAGGTACATATATGCATATATTATAAACGTCTGTCTTGGGACTGTAAACGCGACGTGTGTGGGTTCGATTACCACTTGCGGGAGCGAATTAATAATACATTTTCTCCCTTGAATGATCGGCATTTACCTGAATATTCAAACTACGTTTCTTAATACTAGGTCCTCATCTACTTACCCTGCTACATACGGGATACAGCGATTATTAAAACAAATATCTGCTTGGCCCGCGTAGTTCAATGGACTATTCAACACAAAAAATTTTTTACTCAGCGCGTTCAACCAATCTCTCAAATTTTAATACAGTTTAGATTAACATAGTTTATTTTATGGCTATAAATTTTACATTGACATCCAAAAAGAAAAACTTGAAATCAGAGCACCCAGTGTCAATTTATTCTGTTCTCCAGTTTAGTATAGTTATATATTTCACTAATTTAAAACCACAGTATAAAAACACAAATAAAAAAATAATAATAAACAAAATGACGTTGCTATGACAAGAACGAACAATACTTAACTTAAATCCCTAATTATAATCATTTAGCATCTACACTAACCGCACTGTGCACGTGAAGTAGTTCGAAGCGTGAAAACATGTGGTGATAATAATAGCTAAGATATCAATCATTTTATGGTAAAACAACTGTTTGTTTTGTTTTTCTGGCTAAATACATTAAAAGAAAATAAATAAAAAATAATTCAAAAAATTTAAGAAGAGATTACTATTATGGGGCAGCGGTGCGACTGTGGCTTCAATTCCCATTTGGGGGATGAGTTATTTTCATTTCCGTTCTCCGGTAAGACTACAAAGTCGTTGAAAGTCGTTCCGCTACTGAACACTTCGAAAATTGGCAAGTGTGGCTAATAATAAATTTATTATATGCAATTTAGGAGTTCGAAAAAAAAAACTTTTATTAACAAAATCAAGACAGGATAGGATTTTTTTTAAAAGCTGCCAAGATGCTTGACAATGTTATAATAATCGAGGCCGTGTCGACAAAATTTGAAGGGCTATCTCTTTTGGCATTTTTGATTTTGTATAACCTTAATATTTTAAAGAGGCAGTCGTTGCGCAGGTGCACAAGCGAGTGATTGTAAACACGACGATTGTGGGTTCGATTCCCAATTGTTTGGTTACTACTTGATTTACAACTATACGCAATATTTATAGTTTTTCTGCACATATAATTTAATACGTCATGTTATGGTTCCTCGAAATGTGAACATCTATAATTTTATTCGAAGATAATTATTTACCGCGCGTTGCGGATATTGGCGCTAAAAATAAAAAACCGCCCCAAGTGCGAGTCGGACTCTCGCAATAAGGGTTCCGTAACGTTATCTCTAAAAATGGCAAAAACTCGTTCGCTATATAGGGGCTTATATTAAGGGGGCTCCTTAAATATTTCTTTTATTCTGTTTTTATATATTTATTGTTATAGCGGCAACAGAAATACATCATGTGTGAAAATTTAAACTATCTAACTATCATGGTTCTTGAGATACAGCCTGGTGACAGACAGACAGCCAGGCAGGCAGCGAAGTTTTAGTAATAGAATTCTATTTTGCCCTTTGGATTTGTAAACATAATATAAACAAGTATAGGATGCGGCTATTTTTATAATAATTTCCTTAGTAAATCATAGTATGATTTTGCGTAAGTGCCAGAGCGAACTCTGGCACTAACATAAAAGCCTGGCGTAAAATGCGGCGAAATATACATATTAATAATTAATAATACATCCCTCGGGTGGAAATCGAACCTACAACTATCACGTTACAGTCACACCCTTCTCTGCCTCTATCTGATATATATTATGTATAATTAATAAATGACAATAATTGGGTCACTTTCAATTATCAATATTGAGACCAATCGTGGCGCAGGGGCGCAAAGTGTGACTGTACCGGTTGTGGGTTCGATCCCAAATTATATTACCATTTCTTCGCTCTGGTGCCGAGGCAAAGCCAAGCATTGAATTCTGCCACTCAACACGCAAGGCCTCCAGAATTCGGCGGAAGAGTTTTTTTTTTATGGAAAAGACACGACAAACGAACGTTCAGGTCACCTAATGGTATGTGATCACCACCGCTCACGACCCCGTGCAACACCAGAGGTGCTACAGGTGCGTTGCCGGCCTTTAAGATGGGTTGGGCGCCGGGGCCCGGCATTA